>SJYC01080937.1:0-34017 GCA_006408675.1 Madoqua kirkii | reverse complement strand
ATCAGTCCTGGGTATTCTTTGGAAGGACTGACACTAAAGCTGAAGCTCCAGTACTTTGGCCACTTCATGCGAAGAGTTGACTCATTGGAAAAGACTCTGATGCTAGGAGAGGTTGAGGGCAGGAGGAGAAGGGGCCGACAGAGGATGAGGTGGCTGGATGGCATCACAGACTCGATGGACGTGAGTCTGAGTGAACTCCGGGAGTTGGTGATGGACAGGGAGGCCTGGTGTGCTGCGATTCATGGGGGTCACAAAGAGTCGGACAGGACTGAGCAAATGAACTGAACTGAATCCAGTTACACCTATTGAGGCTCTTTGAAGTGAAAGTGAAAGTGTTAGTTATTCAGCCATGTCGAACTCTTTGCGACCCCATGGGCACTGTAGCCCACCAGGCTCCTCTGTCCACGGAATTCTCCATGCAAGAATAGTAGAGTGAATTACCATTCCCTTCTCCAGGGGATTTTCCTGACTCAGTGATTGAACCCAGGTCTCCTGCATTGCGGGCAGATTCTTTACCCTGTGAGCCATGAGAGTATTGAGGCTCTTTGAAGTGAAAGTGAAAGTGTTAGTTATTTAGCCATGTCGAACTCTTTGCGACCCCATGGGCACTGTAGCCCACCAGGCTCCTCTGTCCACGGAATTCTCCATGCAAGAATAGTAGAGTGAATTACCATTCCCTTCTCCAGGGGATTTTCCTGACTCAGTGATTGAACCCAGGTCTCCTGCATTGCGGGCAGATTCTTTACCCTGTGAGCCATGAGAGAAACTGTTTAATAAAATAGCAAACCAGCAACAGCTGTCAAGGGTCTTTACAGATTTAATTAAGACTACAGTTGGTTCTGAAGGAGGGCAGTCCTGGGATTTCTTTGGAAGGAATGATGCTAAAGCTGAAGCTCCAGTATTTTGGCCACCTCATGCAAAGTGTTGACTCATTGGAAAAGACTTTGATGCTGGGAGGGATTGGGGGCAGGAGGAGAAGGGGACAACAGAGGATGAGATGGCTGGATGGCATCACTGACTCAATGGACATGAATCTGAGTGAACTCCGGGAGTTGGTGATGGACAGGGAGGCCTGGCATGCTGCAATTCATGGGGTCGCAAAGAGTCAGACACGACTGAGTGACTGAACTGAACTGAACTGACAGTTGGTTCTAATATGGGAGATTATCTTGGATTATGTGGGTGCACTCAACCTAATCACACAAGTCCTTAAAAGTTGAGAATTTTGTCCAGTGAAAGCCGAGATGAGACAGAAGGGGAAGTCACAGCATCAAATAAACTTGACCTACCATTGCTGGCTTTAAAGATAAAGGAAGCCAAGGAATGCACATAGATTCTAGAAGCTGAGATTCAACTTCAGCCAACAACCAGCGAGGAAATAGGAACCTTGGTCTTAAAACTGTACGGAATTGAATTCTGTCATCAAGTGAAACTGGAAATAGATATATTTCTAGAGCCTCCAGAAAGAGTGATATCCTTGCCAAAACCTGATTTCAACCTGGTGAAACTCTCAGCAGAAGATCATGCTGTATCAAGACTCTTGACAGACAGAACTGTAACTTAATAAATTCATATTGTTGTTTGAAGTGAATACATTTATTTCAGCAGCAATAGAAAAGGAATGCACGCCTTCTCCCATCAACAGCTTTCAAGAAATGACTTCTAGCTCTAGTTTCTTGCCTCTTTGTTTAAAACTTACCAGAACTGCAAGGTTCGGATAAGAAAATGAGTTTAGTTGATGCCTAAGTGGCAACAGAGATTTAAGAAGCAATAAGTCACAAATCTGATCTTGTTCACTGACTTGAACCCATCTACTGTCATCATTTAAGAACTGTGAGGTCTTCAAATTTGTTGAGGTGGAATAAAGATAAAATATGTCAGCAAATGGAATTGTGTACAACCCTCAAATCTATGTGTTTATGGGGAACTGAAAGACAGTGTTTAAAGCAGGTTGATCAAATTACAAGTATCCTTGTTCAGTCGCTCAGTTATGTTCGACTCTTTGTGACCCCATGTACTGCAGTACACCAGGCTTCCCTCTCCTTCACCACCTCCTGGAGCTTGTTCAAACACACGTCCTGGAGCTTGCTCAAACACACATCTCATCTTTGTCCTCCTGCCCTCAATCTTTTCCAGTATCAGGGTCTTTTCTCATGAGCAGGCACTTCACATCAGTTGGTCAAAGTATTGGAGCTTCAGCTTCAGTATCAATCCTTCCAATGAATATTCATGGTTCATTTCCTTTAGGATTGACTGGTTTGATCTCCTTGCAGTCCAAGGGACTCTCAAGAGTCTTCTCCAGGACCACAGTTCAAAAGCATCAATTTTTCTGCACTCAGATTTCTTTATGGTCCACCTCTCACATCCATACATGACTACTGGAAAAACCATAGCTTTGACTGGATGGACCTTTGTCAGCAATCTGCTTTTTAATATGCTGTCTAGGTTGGTTATAGCTTTTCTCCTAAGGAGCATTCTGGCATTGTGGAAAAAGCATCATGTTACAATGTCTAAACTGCAGTTTTACTTTCTGTAAAGCAGAGATAATATGATCTCCACCACAGATTACATTACTGTGTTGCCCTAATGGTCTGGGAGTGAACGACAAGAATGAAGACAGAAGACGAAAGCTGGGGCAGTGGGTCAGGGACCTGCAGCCTCTATTGAACTGAGGTGCAGAGTCTACTCTGAGTCCAGCTTTTATTCCTAATTGCAGGCTACAAGACTTTCTCAGATCTTTTCTTTCTTAAGACACATGCTGTGTTAATCACTTCCTTCTAAATGTCATGGGTTACACTAAAATCGTCCAGATTTCCTTGTGTTTACCCGAGGCCATTCACTTCTGAGCTAGTTTTGGGAACAATTAGCAAGTGATGTAGGTAACCTTCATGTCTGGTGCTGACCCCATGTTCCAAGGTCCATGATTTCATGATCCCAGTCATACTCCCTTCTGGGTCTGGCCTTGGGGTTTGTAACAAGGAGATAACTTTTAAGGAAAACATGAAAGATAATCATTAACACAGTTTCTTAATATATGCTGTTTCTCCAGGTGTTATTTCTGTGGAATTTCTGAAGGCTATGAAAGTACATTATTAGGAATTCCCACTACTTTACTGTAGAAGTTCAGCCTTATGATATTTACCCAACTAGAATCACCCAGGTACATTTTTTGTAAATTTTACCATATCTGCCTGCTGCTTATTCTGCTCTTTACCTATTATTTTCCTTTAATTTATGTACTTTGTACTTTTCACTTTTCAACATACAATAAAATAATCACACAGCTATTAAAAAGTTTAAACCTCCATCCGTCCGTGCAAGTCCTAAAATTATTCCACATGCTGTTTTTTTGAGATGTCATAAATTGATACAGTCAAAATATAATAAATAGTAGAGAGTCAGACACAACTGAGCAACTTCACTTTCACTTCTCACTTACATGCACTGGAGAAGGAAATGGCAACCCACTCCAGTGTTCTTGCCTGGAGAATCCCAAGGATGGGGGAGCCTGGTGGGCTGCTGTCCATGGGATTGCACAGAGTCGGACACGACTGAAGTGACTCAGCAGCAGCAGCAGCAGCAGCAGCAGCAGCAGCAGCAGCAGCATATACTATACAAATGTTAAAAAATGAGTTATATATTTTCAAGCATTATTCAGAAATTTTATTTGGGGATAACAATTAAAAAAAACTTCCAGGGCCAGATATGTATGTTAATAATGCCCTGATCACATGAAGTTTTCTGCATTTGTTCACAAATACCTCATAAGCATGTACTATTTGTTAAGCACCATGCCAAGCTCTGGGAACAAGGATGAAAAAAACAGATGCAATTCACAGTCAAGTGGAATAATGGAAATCCAACTAGAGATTATATAAATAATGCTGCTGCTGCTGCTAAGTCACTTCAATCGTGTCCAACTCTGTGTGACCCCATAGACGGCAGCCCACCAGGCTCCGCCATCCCTGGGATTCTCCAGGAGTGGGTTGCCATTTCCTTCTCCAATGCATGAAAGTGAAAAGTGAAAGGGAAGTCGCTCAGTCATGTCTGACTCTTAGCGACCCCATGGACTGCAGCCCACCAGGCTCCTCTGTCCATGGAATTTTCCAAGCAAGAGTACTGGAGTGGGGTGCCATTGCCTTCTCCCATATAAATAATGATTTAATTGCAAATGTTACATGTACTGCAAAGGACTTTCGTTTCTAGATATTTGGTAGCCATCTCCCAGTTATAATATAAACTAAGCACTCTGTGCTGTTTAAACTATGTCTGCAAATATTTTGACTCTCTTCCTTCTGAGTGCTTAAGTTGGCATCCCCTCCCCTTAAATTTGGGTTCTTAATCAATAGAATAGCAGCAACTAATGCTACCTGAACTCTGAGGTTCAGTATCAGTCACCTACTGTTCCACAACAAATTACCCCTCAAAGTCAGTGACTTAAGATATCCAAGATTTATCACCCACAGTCTCTATGGCTCAGGAATTTGGGAGTGGCTTACCTGGTGATTTTTGTTTCAGGGACTTTTATGAAGTTACAGTTAAGATATCAGACAGGGCTACAGTCATATAAAGACTTGACTAGAGCTGGAGGACATGCTTCCAAGATGGTTCACTCACATGGCCGCTGGTAGGAGGCCTCAGTTTCATACCCTGTGGCTCCTTCCATAGAGTTGCTTGAGTATCATGGTAGCTGCCTTCCTCCAAAGCAAGTGACTCAAGAGGAAGCAAAGAGGAAGGCACAACACCTTTATGTCCTAATCTCAAAAACCACATAACGTCACTTCTATACCATTCTGTTTATTAGAAGTGAATCACTAAATATATTTCATATTCAAGGGAGGGAAGTTAGGTGACCCTTTTTGAAGGAAAGAGTATCAAAATTTTAATACTAACATACCTTTCAGAAAATTGATGCTGTTTCCATGCAGCTTGCTGGTTAGGCTGAAGTTGCATAAAACACTTCCTCATGAGTTGCCATTAAAAAAAAAAACATCCACATTGTCTAAGCAGGCCATGCTGTGAGGAAGTCCAGCCCATATGCAAAGATCAGTTGGTGCACCAGTTGGGAGCCCAGCTTAGGTCCCAGCAAGCAGTCAACGTCAATGAAAGAAAAATAAATGTTTGCAGATGATTCCAGCCCTTAACTGTTGAGACACCACCCTGTGCCATCATCTCTTAGCCACTGAATTTTCCCAAGTCCTCAGACATAAGTCATCCCTAACTCTGAAATCAGCGTCTTCTCAGTACATAAGGGGAGAGAGTATAACACAGGGATTATAAGCGGTGGCTCTGGATTTCTGGGGCCAGGAAGTAAGTCCTGCTCTGCTGCTTCAAACCACATGACCTTAGGCAATCTACAGTAACTCACTGTGCCCCAGGCTCTTCATCTCTAAATTGGGAGAACTAGCGCAGTCAGTCCTTTGTACCCTCAGATACGGAGCTCTCAGGTATAGAGGACCAACTGCAAGGAACTTGAGCATCCACAAATTTTCTTTTCTACAAGGATTCACAGACACCGAGGGATGACTGTACATAAGTATGTGGGTTTTGAAGACTGAATGGAGTAATAGATTCAAAGTTATCATTATATAATGTATGCCAGATATTGCTATTGGGGCTTCCCAGATGGCGCTAGTGGTAAAGAACCCACCCATCAATGCAGGAGACGTAAGACACATGGGTTTGATCCCTGGGTGAGGGAAGATGCCCTGGAGGAGGGCATGGCAACTCATTCTAGTATTCTTGCCTAGAGAATCCCCTGGGCAGAGGAGACTGGTGGGCTGCAGTATATAAGGTCTCACAGAATCAGACATGACTGAAATGACATAGCATGCACTGACATTGTTATTAGTATTTTCATTATTATTTTTTAAATTCTCATTAAATCTGTTCCTCTTCTGATATTTCCCATATTGGTTCATGTCACTCCTGGCTCAACATTAAAAAAAAAAAACACTTCAATTCCTCCTATTTCACCAACTGTTTTTTTCTGGCTTTATTGAGATATAATTGATATGTAAAAATTTGTATATTGAAATGTATAGCTCGATATTTGATATACATGCAGTCACCACAATCAAGTTAATTAGCAGATCTATCACTCCACATAGTTACCATTTTCTTCCTTGTATGTGTATGTGTATGTGTGATGAGAAACTTAAGATCTATCCTCTTAACAAGTTTGAAGTGCACAACACAGTATCGTTAACTATGAGCACACTGCTGTACATTATTATCTCCAAAACTTTTTCATCTTGCATAACAGAAACTTTGTACCTTTTGACCAGCATCTCCCCATTTCTTCTTCCCACTACTTCCTGGCAAACACCATTCTACTTTCTGCTGCTATGACTGACTATTTTGGTTCATTGCAGCATTATTCACAACAGCCAAAATATGAAAACAACCTACATGTCCATCAACAGATGAAGGGATAAAGAAGATACAGTGCGTGTATACAGTGAAATATTATTTGGCCTTTAAAAAGAAGGAGATTCCACCATTTCAACAACATGGCTAAACCTGGTGGACGTATGCGTAATGAAGTAAGGCAGACACGGAAGACAAACACTGTGTGACCTCACTTATGTCTGGAAGCTAAAGCAGTCACTGTTTATAATTGGTTGTCATCTTGTTGATTCTACTTTCATAGTTTCCATTTTCTTTACACTCTCAAAGCCAGTTAAGGAGAAGGCCAAGTTCTCCATGGACACCAAACAATGAAAAAGGGAAAATAAACACCCTTGGGAATAATGAAGGCACTGTATTTACCCAAAGGATAGTGGCGAGTATAGTTGGAAGGAAGGTTTGGAGAAGTCCATGGCGCAGTCATAAGATAAACTCTCAACAAAAGATCATGAGGGGAAATGTTTTGAGTAACTTCTGTTTCACCTATTTAAAAGGAATAACTCACTTGAACTTACTCCCTCTTCTCCAACCTGTGATCTGGAACATGAGTGCCTGAGTCTGACTTTGACCATGGAGAGGAAGAAATGCATACTTTAATGGGCAGTGGAATAATCGAATGGAAAGAACCTGGTTCCCCGAATGATGTCATGAGGTCAGATTGCCCACCAACCCTGACCACTGCATGAAAAAGAGAGAAGTAAACTTCTCTTGGTTTTCAGAGTCTCTGTGTTACACCAGCTTTGCCACTGGGTCCCTATGACCTGCTCTGTCCATTGCCGAGGCAAGATGGGCAGGGGCAGGGCAAGCGGGTGGGGGGAAGATGAACCATTGTCTCAGATATGGTCCTGGCGAGTCAAGATCCTGGAGTAGAAAATGTGCACATGTCTAGACAGACAATCTCAGACAGCCTCACAGAGCGCTGTCACGCTGGCAAGGGGCAGGTGCAGCACAATAACCCCATGCTCCCCAGAGGAGCAAAGGAGTGGCTAAGAGAACTTGGCCCAACCACCTGGACCAGTACCCAGGCTCTTGATTAATTAATGTTCAAGGATAAACACAATTTCAGGTTATTTCTTCAGAGGTTCTATTATTTGAAGTTAGATTACCAATAAAGGATTGCTACCAAACTTTTTTTTTATATCTAATACACATACAGAAAACTACAGAAGCGTATGACTCTATAAATTATCACAAACTGAACACACCCGTAAAATCAGCACCCAGTACAAGAAAAAAACATAAGCAGAACCTCAAGGTCCCCCACTATCACCCTTCTGGTCACTACCTCTGCCCAAAGGCCAATCACTTCCCCTGAGCCCACTATTTTGTGCTCCATAGACTCAGAAGTCATTTCTTGCAGGTTTTTCCTTTGTGGGACACCAGCAGTGTCCATTCTTTTTAAACCTATTTCAAAAACAGAAAAGAAACCCAAACTTCACATGCTCAACTTACCAGCTTTCCTCTGTTGGAGTTTTTTAGATCAATTCGACCTGGCAAACATTTACTCAGCTATAAGCGGGGCACTTTGTGTTTATTGAACAATGGGTTAGAAAAGCAAATTAAACAATTGTGTCCCTGTCTCCTAAAATATCAGGGGAATATGACTGGGTACCAGTGTGCTTTTAAACCTCTTTGGCAACTGTAAAGAGCAACACTCAATGCAAGAGACATAAGAGATGTAGGTCTGATCCCTGGGTCAGGAAGATTCCTGGAGGAAGGAATGGCAACCCACTCCAGTATTCTTACCTGGAGGATTCCATGGACAGAGAAGCCTGGTGGGGTCGAAAAGAGTTTGACAGGACTGAAGTGACTCAGCACCCACATATGCGAAGACCTACATACATGCAAGACGGCCTTATGGGTTGTATATGGCTGGCGTGCCGATGCCTGGTAAACTGTGATTGACATCTCAAGGTGTCTGGACTGGGTGCTTTTACAAGGATCCCTTAGATCTCCTAGGTGATGTGGAACTGGAGAATATGTTCAGATCTATTTGGGGTCGCACTATTTGAGGGAAGTAATTTCCATAGCTGCTGATGAAAACCTGTTAAATGTCAAATTGTCCTTTGAGTTTTGCAAAGTTCTTGGGTTGTCATGAAGCCATCTTAGGGAAGGAGGTGGGCCTAGATGTAGCCTCTTCTTGTCCTGTTTCCTGAGTGTATCAATCAGGGATCCCTATAATTCTCTAGGCACAACCAGTAATAGACAACCCATATGTGTGTGATGTGTGTGTCTGCATAAAAATGTAGACACTACAGACAAACACAATTTTCTCTTTAATTTCCACATTTAAGGAGAATCTTTCCCCTTTTTCCAGTTTTTAGAAGTCATGCTTCAATAGTCATTACTTCTCAGAACCCACATGATATTTTTGTATCTCTGAAAAGCAGTTGACCGGCTTATCTTTGGTTCATCCACCAAATCCCACTTCTACCTTCCTCCTTCCTTCTCTGTGCCCTGAGAGAAGACCTCTGGCTCTGCTCCAACAGGGCCTGGCCCTCTGGCTGCATGGTTGTGTTCTGACGATGGGAAACAGTGCCAGATCAGAAGAGAGAAGAGAGACGGCTGGGAGCGCGTGTTCCTCTGGCTCCCTCCCTGCCATGACCTAGGGCTGGCTGCATCCCTCTTTCACACAGCTCTCAAGCTCTGTTCCCCTCTCCCTCTCCATCCCGCCACCTCCATCCCTCTGTCTCCATCTCTGTCTTGATGACTGCTCCCTCTTCTCTCTTCAGTCTTTGGGCTGGCAAAGTGACCCATCACAATCACACATGGGTTCTGTTGTCGTTTTATAAAACTTTCCTCAAAATATCTAGACTGAACATGCCAGAAACATCCTTTATTAACTGATACAGCAGCCAAATCCAGTACTGAAACCTAGGTAGTGGCAGTCAGTGTGGCCCTTCCAGGCTTGTTGATATAGATACTATCTAGTTTCTGTTTATTTTTTTATTTTATTTATTTATTTATTTTGGCTTCCTCTGGTCTTAGTTGTGTCTCTGGAGTACATGGGCTCAGCAGCTACATAGTGCATGGCTTAGTTGCCCCAGGGCATGTGGGATTTTAGCGCCCTGACCAGGCATTTCCAAAGGTTAGAAGTCCTTGTGGCCAGTGGAGACTCAATAATAAAGTTGATGCCAGAGATACAAATCTACCGCGATAATGGATTTCTAAATTTTTTCTTTCCTTGATGATCTTCCTAGAAATTATTCCAAAGCATCTCTGCCCACCTTCATACTGTTCTAGCATTTTGGGGGAAAAGGTTGAAATGCAAATTCATATCTGCATTTGATGATTGTTAGGGCTGTATAATGGGGCCTAGAGAATTCCACGGACAGAGGAGCCATGGAAAGAGTCAGACATGACTGAGCAATTTCCCCCTTTTCAGGGCTGTGTAATATTTAGGCTCCTTTCATTCTATAGATTTATTAATATTTATACATAGTATATACATAACTCATCATACTTTTGGAGAGTTCTCCTTCATTGCTAATTGTCTTTCATTAAGAACCTGATAACAGATGTTTATTTTTTATTTTCATGAGCTGATCTGGACATAGACAGGAGGATAAGAACATATTTAAAAGAAATACTCAGTAAACAAAATGCCACCCCCAAATAAAACTATTCAAATATCTTGATATGTTGTATTCAGATATTTTTCCAAGTAGAGATAAGTTTGTTTCACAAACTATTAACTGTACATATTGCTTGTTTCTAACATTTTTTACATTCTCAGGTATTTTAGAAAATTGAAATGCAATTGATTTACAATATTAGTTTCAGGTGTACAATATACTGATTCAAAATTTTTATAGATTATACTCTATTTAAAGTTATAAAATATTGGCTCTATTTCCTCTGCTGTACAACAGACCCTTGTAGCTTATTCATTTCACCAAACATTCACTTTTTACAACATACTCATAACTAAAAATTTAATCATTTTTTTCAGTTCTCTACAGTTAGAGATTCTAAATGTATTCACATTTTTTCCAATGCAAATAACTTCTTTATGAAAACTTAACATAAAAAGCATTTTTATGTTTTTATTTATGATTACTTCCTTAGGAATCACTCTCCCTCCCCTCCAAGAAAGGTCAGGTTCAAGTACTATGGTCTCACAGCTCCTTTTATATCGTAATCACGTATTCTATACTTGAATCATTACTAGATGAATGTCTGTCTATTAATGCTCAGAACTGATGACAGTCTGTTAAAGAGAGTCACATAATTTGCTAAAAGGAGTGGACTTTGGCACAGTCTTTCAAAACCTGTGATAAACATTTCTTATTTCAATATATGTCACCTCTCTTCACCACTGCCTTGTCATTTTGCATCCTTATATTTATTCTGTATCAACTAAACTGTACAGGACTTGTTTTCCCTCATAGCATAAAGACATACACATACATTCTTAAGTAAAAATATTAAAGTGAAAGTGAAGTCAAGCAGTAGTGTCTGACTCTTTGCAATCTCATGAACTGTAGCCTGCCAGGCTCCTCCATCCAAGGGATTTTCCAGGCAAGAATACTGGAGTGGGTTGCCATTTCCTTCTCCAGGGGATCTTCCCAACTCAGAGACTGAATGCTGGCCTCCCGCATTGCAGGCAAACACTTTACTGTTTGAGCTACCTGGGAATCCCCAAAATGTTAAAAACCATACCTTTTTGCCACAAACAACTGCTATTACCAGCATTATTATTTTTTGACTTTGAGTAGTAGAAATTAATTTTTTAAGTAAGTCATGGGTATGCCACTGTTCTTAGCTCTTCAACTGCTCTTACCAAGCTGTGTTTCAAGAACTTCTCTCTTAAGGAACCCTTGCATCCCCTGCCAGGAGATAGAAATGGCTAGAGCAAATCTGGGATAAGGAGGCAGTTTTTTCAGGTGAGTGCTTGAGCTCTCTTGAACTAGTGGCATGGAACAGTGAAGGAAAATCATGTTAGGGAAAAATAAATGATGACTTTGCATTGCTTTACAAACAGAACTAAGGGGATGTGCAAAAAAAAGAGAACGGAAAAACCAATTGACTTGAGGTCATCATTAGCACAGCATGACTCTGTTGTCCTCAACAGTGGGTACGGTAGGCTGCAGAATTCCTGCCAGTAAGGCTAACAGAAACCAGTAGGTGGCAGTCACATGTCTAAAACAGCCCAGAACACCGCAGACCGAGTGAGGAGTCTTCTGGGTGTCCAGGGTGTGCTTCCTCGGGCACCTAACATCATGAATTCTCACTTTAGATTCAATTTTGGATGCATTTTACTATTTCATGACATTCGTCAGTGCTCATGATGACTGATCAAAATCATGGCCCAAAGCAGTTACTGTTCTCAAAGTTACCAGTGTGTGGCTTTTCCTTCCATTGTTGAGGAATTTACACTTACACATTGCTCTTATTTTTTCCCCCCCTTGGGAACTTGACACTACTTCTGCCTTAGAACTGATCATAAATGATATCCCAGGCAAATGTTTCTTATAAAAAGGATGAGCAGAACAGGAGATTGGCCATTTGGGGTTTTGCTTTGTGTTAGCTGGGTTTTCTTGTTTGGTGGGTTTAAACAAAGCTTTTCAATATTCTCCTTTCCAAGCAAGATCAAAACTAACAAACCAGGTTAGATCACAACAGTGTGAGATGTTAATCTACTTTGATAGATGCTTCTGTTGTAGGTCCTCTATTTACTATGCATTGAAGTCTCTGAATTTGAGCAGCAAGATATAAGAAATTGTTGTTGTTGTTTAGTTGCTCAGTCGTGTCCAACTCTTTGTGACCGCGTGGGCTGCAGCACACCAGGCTTCCCTGTCCTTCACCGTCTCCTGGAGCTTGTTCAAACTCATGTCCATTGAGTCAGTGATTCCATCCAACCAGCTCATATTCTGTTATCCTCTTACATAGGGAGCTGGGTGTTTGGAGTTTTGTTTTATGGGAGAAAGAAGTTTCTCTGAGCCTTTCCATACATGTGATGGAAAAACATGGTAAACCACTATTTCATGTAACAGAACCCAGCAAGGCCAGTGGGCTGAGTGTTGGTCCACAGGAGTACTGCTCTCTGCAAAATTCTCTGACTCTGGCCCCGGGTCATCAGGGGACTGTGCCCTAAGTTGCCATGTTTGAAAACTGTCTGCAAAAATAAACTGTTTTGGCTGCCATACAAGATTGAGAGTTTCTCAGTTTCATTGTATTGACCTCCCCAAATGAAGAATGTCCTCCACACTCTGAAACAAGAAGTCATTCTGAGGTTATATATAAGCACAAGTTATTTATGGATACACTGATTACAGAACATGTTATAGCTGAGTCCTAAGTGCTGCTGAATTCACAATAACATCAACTCTGGATTATGTTTCATCAGTGCCTATGGGGCACACTGGGGATAGACCTTATTAGCTACCCCCTCCCCACTCACCAAACACTCATTTGTTTCAAACACTCATTCTTGACCAGGAACATTTCATTATGGAGGACAGTTTCACTCTTCATGATGGCAGAACTTTGCCCTGTGTCCTTTACTGCCCACTTTTTGTTCTTCTCCTTTAAAAAAAAAAAAATCATTTATTTGGCTATGCTGGATCTTAGCTGCAGATTGTGGGATCTAGTTCCCCAACCAGGGATCAAACCCTGGGCCCCCTGCAACTGGGAGGGCAGTGTCTTAGTCACTGGACTGCCAGGGAAGTCCCCCACTCTTTGTTTTTTTTTAATCAGGAGTTTATTTGGTACTTTTCACTCTCTTTCTGTATTTAGTCTTCAGTCTTAGTTAATGCCAAAAATAAATCTCTTAATTTCAAAATCAATTTCAAGTTCATTTTATATATAGATATGTTTGAGCATATATGCATATGATTATCTTCACATATATAACTATTCACATATTTTTATCACTCATATATGGATGCATGTGTATAAAATGATTTGGCCTTTTTTGTTCAAAACTAAGAACATATTATGGACTGGATATTTGTGTACTCTTCAGTTTCATATGTCAATGTCTTAGCCTATAATATGATGGCATTAGGATACTGGGATTTGGGGAGGTGATTAAGTTTAGATGAAGTCATGAGGGTGGGACCCCAAGAGGAGGAGAAACCAAGCTTCCTCTATACACCATGTGAGGACCCAGGGAGTAGGTGGCCATCTGCATGACTGGAAAGGGGTCCCCATCAAAAACCAAATTTACCAGCTCTTTGATCTTGGACTTTCCAGCCTCCAGAACTGTGAGAAAGAAATACCTCTTCGTCTATGGTATTTTGTTTTAGCAGCGCATGCTGGCTGCCACATAATGTATTAATACATGTGAAGAGGGCACAATAAGGAAGGCCATGCACCCACCTGTCGCCAGCAGTTACTATCCATTGTGGAATCGCTTTCTTTGCTGATTGCTCTTCCTTTCTTTTTTATCTGTGTTTTCCAAGTCCTCTCATAATCAAATATTACTTTTGTATACAGAAAAAAGCATAATGCAGCAGTTGTGGAAAAAACATATCCCATTGGAATAATACAGCAATACGTGTGACTGGTCTTAGAGCCTGTCAGCCAGGCTGATTCTCGAGTCTCTGTTTACTGGCGCTGACACGGCCAATGTGACTTGAGTGTTTCCTCATTTTAAGCAAAGGTAATAACATGTGGCTGATCCTATTCAAGAATGTTGAGCAATCAGAGGAAAAGGTGATATGAAAGCTCTGTGCGTGTACCTAGACTGCCTATGTGAAAATGTGCTGACTCACTTCAGTTATATTTGCACTTTCCGTGAGCTGGCTGTGTGCCCATTACAGGGAATTCCTGGCAGCTGGGGCCATGCAGGAGCCTTCCTGTGGAACTCCCCAAAACCCCTGTTCCAGGGCTTGTGAACAGTAACAATAGGGCAGAGATGCCTACGTCAGGGCTGGATTTTGTTCCAACAGTCAAGAGTCAAGATGCGTTTCACAGGATATCTGGACTGCAGAATTCCATAGCAGCTGAGATTGTCAGCTAAAACACGGGCACTCAGTTAAATCTGAATTTCAGAGAGGGATGCACGATAAATAATTTTTAGTATGAGTATGTCCCAAATATTGCACAAGATTTACATATACTTCTTTTTCTAAATGATTCATTGCTTATCTTGTCTACTAAGAAAAAAAGTGCACAACCTAAAAGTTGAGAATTATGTTTTATTCATTGGACTTTCTGAGGACTTCAGGCCTGGGAGGTGGCCTCTCAGATTGCTCTGAGGGGCTGCTCTGAAGAGGTTAGTGAGGAGCCAGGGTATATAGGAGTTTTTTCGACAAAGACCAGGTAGCTGGAACATCAAGAGATTACTGTTCATTCAAGAAAATCAGATATCTCAAGTTAAAGAATTTAGTGCTTTTCTATGTATGAGAAGATGCAAGACTCTGGGCTCACTGAAACCATGCCTTTGACGTGCATCTTAGCTATCTCGGGCCAGCATCCTGTTCTATCCTGTCCCCAGTCCCCTCAGGGCTCACTGTGTGGGCCGCTGGAGTGGCTTGATGGCTGTGACATTATTTGTTTACTGAAATGACAGGCAGCATTTTTCATTCACAAGCTGAAATTCAAATTTCACTGGCATTCTGCATTTTTATTTTTAAGTCTGGTAACCATAATGGGGAACATTCACCCCCCTCCCCTTCCACTTTGGTTTGTTGGTTGGTTTTTACTTATTGAACTCATCTACCTAACAGTTTGGGGCTTCCTAGGGGGCGCTAGTGCTAAAGAACCCACCTGCCAATGCAGGAGACATAAGAGGCGTGGGTTCGTTCCCTGAACAGGCTACAGTCAGTCCATAGGGTTGCAAAGAGTCGGACATGACTGAAGCGACTTAGCACGCATGCGCGCACACACTTAACAGTTTAGATAGTATAGACGCACACATGTGAGCCTCTTTGGAAGGCACCCCTGCAGGTAAAGCTGCTGTGCCGCAGACAAGGAGAGGCCGTCTCAGCAGTGTCAGTGGCGGGGCTGGCTAGAGGCGGGGGAGGCACAAGTTCAGGGCTCCATGGGCCTTCTATCTGGACATTGTAAACTGTAAAGCGCCTCTTGATAAAAGTGAAAGAGGAGAGTCAAAAATTGGCCTAAAATCCAACATTCAGAAAACTAAGATCATGGCATCCAGTCCCATCACTTCATGGCAAATAGATGGGGAAACAAAAGAAACAGTGAGAGACTTTATTTTGGGGGGCTCCAAAATCACTGCAGGTGGTGACTGTAGCCATGAAATTAAAAGATGCTTGCTGCTTGGAAGAAAAGCTATGACCAACCTAGATAGCATGTTAAAAAGCAGAGACATTACTTTGCTGACAAAGATCCATCTAGTCAGAGCTATGGCTTTTCCAGTCGTCATGTATGGATGTGAAAGTTGGACTACAAAGAAAGCTGAATGCCAAAGAAGTGATGCTTCTGAACTACGGTGTTGGAGAAGACTCTTGAGAATCTCTTGGACGGCAAAGAGATCAAACAAGTCCATCCTAAAAGAAATCAGTCCCAAATATTCACTGGAAGGACTGATGCTGAAGCTGAAACTCCAATACTTTGGCCACCTGATGCAAAGAACTGACTCACTGGAAAAGAGCCTGATGCTAAAAAAAGATTGAAGGTGGGGGGAGAAGGGGATCACAGAGGATGAGATGGTTAGATGGTATCACCAACTCGATGGACATGACCATGAATAAACTCTGGGAGTTGGTGATGGACAGGAAAGCCTGGCATGTGGCAGTCCACGGGGTCACAAAGAGTAGGACACAACTGAGTGACTGCACTGAACTGAAAGAGCTCTAAGGGTGAGCTCTTAGAGCTCTAAGTTTAGGGACACGTCTTAGCCTTCATCTGGCCATAGTAAAAAGAAGCACCTGCAAAATGCAATGAGCTCACCTACCTGTAGACTGAAGCCATTGTTTGGCCCAGTGAAACTTGCCAGGGGCGAGGAAGGATTGAGAAACAAGAACGGGCAGCCAGGCGTGAGGTCACGATTGGGCCACAGCCTGACTTTCCACAAGGACTCTCTTGTCTCTGGATGGTGGGGGTGCTGACGTAAGGGAGTCCGGGATGGAAAGTCAGCTTTCCCTGTTGGTGATGCAAGCCCCCAGCCAGGTGCAGACCTCAAAGGCTGTGAAGAGGGTGAAGGCCCTGACCCAGTGATTCTCAGCAACCAGCCAAATGCCCCAAAGCCCCACTGGTGGCCTCACACTCAGGGGACACCTGAACATTTGAACCAGATGATAGCATTCTCCTATCTAACAAATCATTCAGAGGAATTTTTTATCTGGCTAATTATTTCCTAATAGACAATGGAAGAGAGAGTACAGTATAAAGGAAGAGCCACAGACCGGGAGTCAGGAGTCCTGGTTGTGTGACTTGAGTCGAATCTCTTTCCCGCTCACCTCCAGGCCCTTATTTATGAATTAAGTGGTAGAACTTGATGACCACAGAGGCAATTCCAATTCAATAATATTGATAGATAAACGAGTGAGATGTGGGGTCAGTCAGCTTTGGTAAAGGAGAGGATTCTGTGACAGGATCCTTTCTAGACAGGATTCTAGACATCTAAGCTCAGTTCATGTCTCAAGATTGGCTTTCAAATGGGGCCCTAAGGTGACAGGGGGTGGTCTGAGACCACCAAGGAGTAGCAAGGGATATGGGGCTAAGGAGAGCCCAGTCCTCCAAGACCCAACACCTGAAACTTTTCATTCCACTCCCCTAAGGCCCAGCTCTTCATAATAAGGCCATGTGTACCATACGGGAGAAACTGATGCTGAATTCATTAGACATTTACATGTCCTTTCTCCAAGCCAAGCAGGTCTTGGCATCAGAGTTTACATTATAAAAAAACTGCTTGTATGGGCTGAATTTCTCTCATTCAGTACTAATTCAACAAATATTTATTGAATGTCTACTCCATGCCACCATTGTTCTAAGCTCTGAAGAGACAGTATTGAAAGCCCCTGTCCCCTCTATCAGCAGAATGTGAGGAAGTACTTCACAGGGCATCGCTGCTCCTCTGCTTGTTAAGTGAGCAAAAGCTGATTCTATGCTTATCTGGTGCTTCATGTTTATTCTACCTCATTCTCCATCCTCACTCTACCAACCTGGTTTCAACCAGCCCTGCAGAAGCAAGAAAAGTGCTATAGGTTGAACCAGGTCTCTCGCCCAACCGCCCCCCAACCCAGTAGCTCAGAATGTGACCTTGTTTGGAAATAGGGTCTTTGCAGAATGACCAAGTTCAGATGAGGTCGTGAGGGTAAGTCCTAACCCAACATGATTGTATCCTTATAAAAAGGGGATATTGGACACAAGGAGAATGTCTCATGAAAACGGAGGCAGGAATCAGAGTGATGCCTCTACCAGCCGGGGATGCCAAAGATGGCCAGCAAAGCACCAGAAGTGAGGAAACAGGCGTGGAACAATTCTCTCTTACAGCCTCAGACAAAACCAAGGCTGCAACTCCTGGATTTCTAGCCTTCAACTAGGAGACAGTAAAACTCTGTTGCTCAAACAGACCAGCTTATGCTCTTTTGTTATGATAGCCCTAGGAAACTAACACAGAAAGTCTGGAGCAAACGCTGCTGCTCTCTTTGCTGAAGGCTGTCTCCTATGTCTGAGCATGCAAGGGCTCAGTTGTGTCCGACTCTGCGACTCCCATGGACTGTAGCCCAGCAGGCTCCTCTGTCCATGGGATTCTCCAGGCAAGAATACTGAAGAATACTGGGCATGGGTTACCACGCCCTCCTCGAGGGGATCTTCCCAACCCAGGGATGGAAGCCAGATCTCCCGCATTGAAGACAGATTCTTTACCATCTGAACTATCAGGGAAAGTGGGTGTGAGTATTTCCAGTAGCTTCAGAACACCATTATTTCTAATTCTCAGTTCAGAGGCTCAGAGCTTTTGGGTGAGTTGCAAAGACTGAGGCCGGGTTCTGGGATCTGCCAAGGGCTGGAGTTTGGGGATCAACTTGTTCATAGATGCTGCCAGCTCTGATGTCTTAAGTGCTCCACTGACTCTCTTTACCATCTTCCTTTGCTCCTTGTGGAATTGGGGTCTAACTTTGCCCCTCCCCAGGCACCTCTCATACCCAATCCGGGCCATGACCTCACTCCATCTCTGTTGGAAGACTAAGTTACAGCTTCATTTCGTGTTCTGTAAAAAGTTACTCAGTTGTGTCGAACTGTTTGTGACTCCATGGACTGTAGCCCATCGGCTCCTCTGTCCATAGGATTCTCTAGGCAAGAGTATAGGAGTGGGTAACCATTCCCGTCTCCAGGGGATCTTCCCAACCCAGGGGTTGAACCTGAGTCTCCTGCTTTGCAGGCAGAGTCTTTACCATCTGAGCCACCAGTGAAGGCCACTTTATATTCTCTCGACCTTGTGTTTCTGCCCTTGCCTTGACACTGAGAACTCACATAGGCTGTGCCCTAATTTAAACTGATGGTAAGACTAGAATGCTGCAGGCTGTTCAGGGATCATGGAGGGGGAGTGAGGAACAGGGAAGAGGGCTCATAAAATAAGGATGCATTTGACACAGATCATAGGAGAGGTCTATGGAGCTTTTCTCGCACTTTCATGTACAGGGACCTGCACTTTCATGTACAGGGACCTGAAGTTACACAACCACCTGAATTTCGAGACAGTTGAGACAGATGTTATGTTTACCCTTATCCAATCTCTGTGCCACCAAAGATGAAACTGAGGCTCACCCAGGCTATGAAACTTGACCTAAATCATGCAGTGAAGTGCGGTGGCATCTGGCTTTCAGTACAAGTTTTTTCTGCCCCACCAGACTCTCTCCTGATAGTCTGGCACTCAGAAACTGAAGCAGGGTGCAGAGTCAGGCTGAGATGCTACAAGCAGAGGCAGACCAAAGCTATCGCTGACTCGGCTCTTCCTCCTCGTCAAGTACAAACTGGCCAAATACCACACACTAATAACAAAACACCTTGCATTCAGGCAACACCCTACAATCCACAGTATTCCTACAAGCATGATATCATTTGAGCCTTACAAATAACCCTGTAAGGTAGGCATGGTAAACCTGGCTATCCTTATTTTGCAGATGAGGGTTATCTAAGCAAAAGAGGATTAAATACCTACCACCTGGTTACAGAGCCAGCAGGTGAAAGAAATAGAACTCATGCCCAATCCTTCTCTGCAAGTCCATCTTCCTTCCTAACACTCGGAAGGGGATCATGTCCAGGAATGGCAGGGCTTCCCAGGTGGCACGGGTGGTAAGGAACCCACCTGCCAGTGCAGGAGATGCCAGAGACACAGTTTAGACCCCCAGGTTGGGAAGATCCCCTGGAGTAGGAAATGGCAACCCACTCCAGTATTCTTGCCTGGACCATTCCATGGACAGAGGAGTCTGGTGGACGACAACCTAGGGAACAGCAAAGAGTCAGGCAAGACTGAGCAGGCTTACATGAGCCGGGAATGGCAAATGCCTGGTACACATACAGTCCCATTTTCCCACCACACCCTGAGCAGACATTATTCACCAATCACAGCACTGTGCGCAGATTTAGCCTCAGGTTCCCCAGGTGGCGCCTGGTAAAGAAGCCACCTGCCAATGCAGGAGACACAGGACACACACTTGGGATCGATCCCTGGGTCAGGAAGAGCCCCTGGAGGAGGCCATGGCAAGTCACTCCAGTATTCCTGCCCGGAGAATCCCATGGACAGAGGAGCCTGAAGGGCTACAGTTCATAGGGTCACAAAGCATCAGACACTGAAACGACCTATCACTATCACACACACACTTCCTCAAAACAGTTCTCCAAGCAGCCATTATCGGTTGAACAGGCCAGGAAGGCAAAAACTATTTTCCAGCCTGCTCTAAGCAGTGACTATAATTGGCCCAAGATACAGGGACCTGATGCAGTGTGCGTGCATTTGATTCGAGATCTGGTTCAAGGCTCTAAAAGACTCTAACAACGTGGCCATTCCCCTATAGTCAGTCTTACATGTTAATGTGTAACCACGGCAACAATGATAATGATTAACTTTTTGGAGCACTTAATGCATGCTGGGGCACAATATTAGGCACTTCACAGGCATTTTCCTGAAAAGTAAGTCCTATTGTTACCATTTTAGAGATGAAGGGATGGAGGCTTGGAGGATTTCGGAAACTTGCCAGATACAGGTTGGTCCTGCCAAGGCCTGCAGGCTCCCCACCTTATACACAGCCTTGTGTGCTCCTGGACTACAGACCAGTGGCGAAGCGTTTCTTATTTTCCCTAACACTTAAAAGAACGGAGTTGATGCCAAGAATAAAGCTGAGCAAAGCAAACTCCCTCAGAGGTGGCTTTGGGGAGGGTAGGGGAGTTTGCAGTGTGAACAGAGCTTGGCCATCTGACCTGGAGCATCCACACACATGGGCCCAAAGTCGTGGTGGTACAGGATGAGTCCAGGATAAGAAACTGGGGCCAGGGGCTAACTCTCCCACACTGCCATATTCTGGCATGTCTTCTGAGGCATTCAAGAACCTAAATTTGACTCTGAACATCCACATTGCTATGAAGGTATGTTTGTCAAGGGTAGAACACATCTGCAGCTTGATTTGTAACTTGTAGCAACTAATACGTATGGTCAACGGTCCTACATTTGTTCTTTTACTCTGTGTTATGCATGTGTTAAAGGTTCAGTGAAAGTGAAATTTGCTCAGTTGAGTCTGACTCTTTGCACCCCTGTGGAATATACAGTTTGTGGAATTTTCCAGGCCAGAATACTGGAGTGGGTAGCCTTTCCCTTTTCCAGGGAATCTTCCCAACCCAGGGATCCAACCAAGGTCTCTCACCTTGCGGGCAGATTCTTTACTAGCTGAGCCACAAGGGAAGCTGGATTTGATTAAAAAAAAAAAACAAAAAAACAAAAAAAACTGAGGCTGCCCTGCTCCTACTGTTTCTGCTGCTTCCACAGGCAGGCCTGCCCTGCTGTCGGGTGTTGGTGGACACAGAGGCCCCTGCCACCCATCACTGGCTTCCTCGAGTTGGAGCAGGTACTTTGCACTCATTTGATGGTGCCGCCTGCAGCAGGACCAGTAGGGACTGAGGCTGGCAGTGTTTCCTGATCAGAGCAGCCTCCTGATCTCTGCAATAGCAGGGGGTTCTGGAACCAGCTCCCTGATTGAGAAGGCAGCCTCCAAACGTGGAAGAAATCTTGGCTTCCTTTGGTGCCCTGGTTTCATTTAGGAGTTGTTCTTGAATGTTAATTCTGAGTCTGATTCTTCAGCCCTCTCAGTGATTCTCTAAACCATATAAATCCCAGAGATAAATCCTTTCTGAATGAAATAACTCCAGTGGATCCTGCTCTGTGTAACTGACCTACACAGGGCAGTTCACAGCCTGCTTTCCATGGCTAAGAGACTAGTATCTAAGGAAACAGACTTTTTGCTACATTGTTTGGTCTTATCGCTCCCTTAAATTGGCTTTACCTTTGGTAAAGTCTGCTCAGCCTTGGTTCTGTACCTGGATTAAGCCTCTCTGATTCTTCCCTCAGATCTCCATCTGCCGGACTTGGGCAGCGTGGTTTCTGGGCATTTCCTCTCAGGCCCTCCTTGGTGCCAGCCTAGGGGCCAAGCCCAGCACCATGCCCTCTCCAGCCCAGGCTCCTGGGGGCCTGGACCATGTCCAACAGCTCTCCGGGGCCTGCTGTCTCTGACGAAACACCAGACACATGTCTGACAAGGCTACATGCAGCACAGCTGGGTCAGAGCCCTCTGAGGACAGTCATTAAGATTGTACCCAAAGGGAGTGCACTTGAAGACAGGGTAGGAAGGACTATGGAGATAAGTCTGACCTTGTCTGACCTTATCAAGTATTGAGAATTATGCTCACTGAAATCAGTGATTGCTAAAGCAAACAGAAAGTGCTCCTTGCTTTCAAGTTCTTCTCTACAGTTTCTCTGAGAGTCTTTCAAGGACTTAGGTGAAACCAAGCAGTTTCATTTTACTACAAGTCCCTGCAAGAAAGTTTCTAAATTCCAGTGGCCTGGTTTTATCTACTTTTGCCTCTTCCAGTTTGAATGATCTTACACAGACTTACAGCAAGTCCCCTTGAAGCCATTTTTGTCTCACTGGGTTTCATCTCCCAGCTCATGAGCTCATGGGTTTTGCATGATTTCAATATGAAGTCATCAGCTAGTCCCTAGATTCCCGGGCAGGCTTGAAAACCTCAGGATTCTTTGAATAAACCAGAGGTAAACCTCTTGGTTTGCACTGAAACCTGAAACCCAGACCTTCTCCCAGGTGTTCTCATGTATATATATTTAAGTTTATTATATGATTCAAATCTTTTTCTTTTATTTTCTTATTTTTTATCCTTAGTATTTTTTTCATTGAGGTAAAAGAGGAGAGTGAAAAAGTTGGCTTAAAGCTCAACATTCAGAAAACAAAGATCATGGCATCTGGTTCCATCACTTCATGGGAAATAGATGGAGAAACAGTGGAAACAGTGTCAGACTTTATTTTGGGGGGCTCCAAAATCACTGCAGATGGTGACTGCAGCCATGAAATTGAAAGACGCTTACTCCTTGGAAGAAAAGTTATGACCAACCTAGATAGTATATTCCAAAGCAGAGACATTACTTTGCTGACTAAGGTCCGTCTAGTCAAGGCTATGGTTTTTCCTGTGGTCATGTATGGATGTGAGAGTTGGACTGTGAAGAAGGCTGAGCACTGAAGAATTGATGCTTTTGAACTGCGGTGTTGGAAAAGACTCTTGAGAGTCCCTTGGACTGCAAGGAGATCCAACCAGTCCATTCTGAAGGAGATCAGCCCTGAGATTTCTTTGGAAGGAATGATGCTGAAGCTGAAACTCCAGTACTTTGGCCACCTCATGCGAAGAGTTGACTCATTGGAAAAGACTCTGATGCTGGGAGGGATTGGAGGCAGGAGGAGAAGGGGATGACAGAGGATGAGATGGCTGGATGGCATCACTGACTAGATGGACGTGAGTCTGAGTGAACTCCGGGAGATGCTGATGAACAGGGAGGCCTGGCGTGCTGCGGTTCATGGGGTCACAAAGAGTCGGACACGACTGAGCAACTGAACTGAACTGAACTGATAGTTGCTTACAACGTTGCGGTGGTTTCTTTCTGTACAATGAAGTGAATCAGCTATGTGTTAGTGTTAGTTGTTCAGTCACGTCCGACTCTTTGCGACTGCATGGACTGAAGCCCGCAAAGCTCTTTTCTCCATGGAATTCTCCAGGCAAGAATATTGGAGTGGGTAGCCTTTTCCTTCTCTAGGGGATTTTCCCAACCCAGGGATCAAACCTGGGTCTCCAGTGTGGCAGGCAGATCCTGCATTTGTCAGGCTTCCCAGCTTGTGCTGTAGTAAAGAATCTGCCTGCCAATGCAGGAGACTCAAGAAATGCTGGTTCGATCCTTGGGTTGGGAATATCCCCTGAAGAAAGAAATAGCAACTCACTCCAGTATTGTTGTTTGGAGAATCTCATGGATAGAGGAACAAGGTAGGCTACAGTCCCTGGGGTTGCAAAGAGTTGGATACAACTGAGTGAACATGCGTGTGTGCGAGTGCACAAACACACACACACACACACACATATATATCCCCTCCCTCTGGGATCTCCTTCCCACCCCCTCGCCCCCATCCCGCTCATCTAGGTCATCACAGATCACGGCACTCAGCTCCCTGTGCTATACCGCAGGTTCCCACTAGCCATCTATCTTACGCATGGTATATATGTCAATCCTACTCTATCAATTTGGCCTACCCCCCCTTTCTGTCTTTTTAAACTCTAAAACTTTCCATCTTGCTTGTCTTCTCAGCCTTTGTGCCCGCCCAATCAAAGAAGGAGAAGACCCAGAAGGAACTCAGACCTGGAGGAGTTAAAGGATCAAAGCTCGGGAAATATTGAGCCCTCTGTTTTACAAAGGATCATGTAAGTACATGCTGAGAGCTGAAACAACACTGAGATTCTGGTGGGAGGAGAAAAGAAAATTCCACCCTAAGACACTTGCATAAAGAGTGGAAAGTGGTGTATATTTCAAGTATCCATTTATAGAGTCAACATACTGGAAACAAGCCAGAATGTGTAGGCTAGGAATTCTGGAATGTGTATTGACGGAACATTCCTGATTTCCAAAGTCATGGCCAGTAACAAAAATCCCATTGTGGTCTCAGGGCTTCCATTCTCTTTTGTATATCCATGGGTTCTCTCTGAGCATAGACTATGAAAGAGTTTATAGAAAATAACAACAAGAAGTTATAAAGATGGTAACTTTGAGTTTATAGTTTGGATTAAAAAAAGAAAAACACAACTCTGATCAAATCTACATAACTCCATCTAATTCAATTCAAAGTAGTTTCTAATTCTGACCCTGTTTATTACATTCCCAATGCTGGATTAAGTCGTAGGAAATACAATAGAACTATATGAAATGATGATTTCTTTTCTGGAAGGGTAAAAGAAGCAAATATTAAACTTATTAGATAGAGGACAAAACCAGGGGAGATAACCTGAAGCATGTTATTGACATGAAATCTGGCAGGCAGTAAACAAAATACAAGGTATACAAACAGATAGGAAAGTATGAATTGGAGGCAAGTCTTTGAAATAGTCCTTGAGGTTTGTAAACAGTCTGGGAGGTTTCTGATCTAATGCTAGTGTAGGTAAATTTTTTTCTGAAAGAAAATAAATCTAACTTGTCCCAAGGAGAGTCTGGGGAGTGGTCAGGTGGAAAGAAACAAAACTCAATGCCCATCTCCTGATAAATCTGAGCTCCTCCAAGGACTGGAAAGCCCCCAAGTGTGGAAAAGTGGAAGGGAAGTCAATGTGGGTGATTAGCCATGGCAGAGTGCCAAATCCCGCATCTCAGCCTCTTTATCTTTGCTTCCCATCTGTCCTTGGAAGAGATATCGTCAAGAATAGTATACAGATCTAGAATGAGGAAGGAGAAAGACCTAGCAGTGAGAGGTGAAAAATGTTTGAGAAGACTAGGTGGATACAAATTCTAAGGTAAATTAACTCCCACAATACTCTTAGGTACATAAAAATGGAATGAATAGTCTCTGCTATTCTCTTCCACACCTGGTCATCTTTTTACTGTGCCCATTGTATTTAATGCCACTTTCATGATGTCAGCCATTGAGGATGGAAATTTCTTTCTGGTGATGAAGAAGAAAAACTTCTCTTTGATTCTCTTATGTTTAGTGGCTGGGGCCTATGGATTAAACTAACAAAAGACAGATTAACAGGGGGGAAAAAGTTTATTTACATGTGCAATGTGCATAAATGCAAGTACTTGGTGATGAGTAACTTTAAGGGTTATTAGAAATAGTAGATTAGTAGAAAAGGGGAGGAGGGAGAAACACGCCTATGGGAAGAACAAATAGGTTTCTTTAGAAAAGACAAACAGGTTTTTTTAGAACAAACAAGAGATAAAGTGTGTGGTAATGTTTGTCTCCACAGGTATGAGCAGTCTTTCTGACTTTATCAGGATCAAATTTCCCCCAGAGAAGGGTTTTATGATAGGCTTTACTCTTGGTTTCTCCTGGGGGCAGACCTGTCCCAAAGAGAGAATTTATGGCACGCGTCATTTCTCTTAAGTTTCTGCCTTAAGTCAGAAAGAGAAGCTCTGAGAAGGCTTCTTTCTGTATCTGTTGAATCTCAAATGTCTTCAGTTTAAAAGTCTTTGTAACAACCCTGAGGTTCTGAGTGGTCCCCACACCTGCAGCTCTGCTTTTAGTTTGTGACCTAATCCTCTGATAAGGCTATGAGTTTCTGAAGGATCTTATTCATCATTTACCCCTAGAGTCTAGGATGTATGTGTGTGCGCTAAATCACTTCAGTCACATCCGACTCTTTGTGACCCTATGGACAGGCTCCTCTGTCCGTAGGATTCTCCAGGCAAAGAATACTGGAGTGGGTTGCCATGCCCTCCTCCAGGGGATCTTCCCTACCCAGGGATCAAACCCATGTTTCTTATGTCTCCTGCACTGGCAGGTGGGTTCTTTACCACTAACACCACCTCAGAAGCCCTAGAATCTAGCACATGGTTTGCATACTCATTAAGATTTAATGAATGAGTAAATAAACTGAAAGAGTGTTGTTTTCTTAACATTTGTCAAAGGGCAATAAACAAAAATCATGACTCCTTTCAGAGGACAATGCCCAGAGAAGTCCTTAGCCTTGATCTCTCTCCTGCTATGCTGTTTAATCACTAGCTTATGTCTGATCCTTTGCAACCCATGAACTGCAGCCCCACGAGGCTCCACTGTCCGTGGGGTTCTCCAGGCAAGAACACTGAAGTGGGTTGCCATTTCCTTCTCCAGGAGATCTTCCCAACCCAGAGATCTAACTCAAGTCTCCTGCATTGCAGGAAGATTCTTTACCACTGAGCCATCTGGGAAGCCTTATTGTCAGCTCTTTGTAGCCTATCTCTACCAGGTTTCATGGGCATCTCAGATTCAGCCTATCCTACTATGAACCCATTATCTTTCCTGAAAACCTGTTCTTCATATGTTTCCTAATTCGAGGAATGGCATGTCACCAGATAGCCAACCACCCAAGCTTTATAAATGTTATTTCTATTGGCTCTCCTCCTTCCCCCTATAGGGAATCCTCATACAGTTCTGCAGACTCTACCTCTAGAATAAACACCCGCTCTGCCCCCATTCTGTTCTCATCATCCTTGCCTGATGTTCCAGCAATCTTTTAACTGGTTCGCTGTTTCTAGTTTCATTGCTCTCCAATCCATCACCACATTTTTCAAAACAGATAACCCAACAGTCTGCTGCTGAAAATCCTCTGATACTCCAGTGCTCAGCAGTCACCTCTCCTTAGTTCTGAAATGACATTGCTGAGGCCTCACCCTATGTTACTGCCAGATGTAGTCTCCCCATCACACGTTTAGGGTCACAGCCCAGCTCCAACTCTGCTTCCTCCCCACTCTGGCTCCTCAACTCTGCTCCCAGCTCACATGCAGATCTTGGCTCCCCTTGCCTCTGGACACCTTAAAGAATTTCAGAGTTACTCGCTGCTTTCTTCATTTTGATTCCATTAAGCAAAAGCAGATTTTTATGGAATCTCCAGAAATGATTGAACATAAATGGCCTAGTCAGAGGAACCATCAACACAATAGATGCAGTGAGTCCTTTACATTGGAAACCTCAAGTTGCAAACTTTCAAAAATACCAATGTGTGTTCCGTCAGTGTAAGGCGTGAGTGAAACTGCAGTATGCCCTCCATCTCCACCATCTCCCACCTGCTCTTCCTTCTCCAGTCAGTAATTTGTCTTGCCTGTTCACCTGATGCCAGTCCCTGTATGCCAATTGTTGTATTGTACTTCTGTACTTTCAAAGTACTGCACTGTAAGATTAAAAATGTTTTCTGGGGACTATCCTGGTAGTCCAGCAGTCAAGATGCCGTGCTTCAACAAAGAGAGCATCACCAGACACCAAATCTTTTAGCTCCCTGATCTTGGACTTAGCCTTCAGAACTGTGAGAAATACATGCCTGTTATTTAAGCCAAAAAAAAAAAAAAAAAAGACTCCTACTTCCAGTGCAAGGGGCACAGGTTCCATCCCTGGGCAGGGAACTAGGATCCCTCATGCTGCATGGTACAGTCAAAAAAATTTTTTAATGTATTTTTTGTGTTTGCTTTTATGTATTACTGGTGTGAAAAGTATTATAAACCTATACTTGTACAGTACCATTTAGCCAATTGTGTTAGCTGGATACCTAGGCTAACTTTGTTGGACTTATAAACAAATTGGACTTAATGAACGTGCTCTTGGAACGAAACCCATTCATATGTAGGGAACTTGCTGTACTTCTCTGGCATTTTCTGTGTTTCCCTGGCTGTAATCCACTCGAAGCCATGACCTCAGCCTCTGCCATGTTCCTCATTAGAGTAGAGCCCCTTCCCATCTTCTCTGCCAAAGTCCTAACAGCTTCCACTCCCAGCTCTTGCCACCCCATGGATGGTAGCCCACCAGGGTCCTCTGTCAGTGGGACTTTTCAGGCAAGAATACTGGAACGGGTTGCCATTTCCTTCTCCAGGGGATCTTCCTGACCCAGAGATTGAACCCATGTCTTCTGTATTGCAGGCAGGTTCTTTACTGCTGGACCACCAAGGATTCCTCAGGTCTAGTAGACAATACTGAAATCCTCATGTTTGTTAGACAAGCAATTTAACTCTTCATGTGGAACCTGCTTCCACCTAGCTATGACTGCCTGAGCTCGTCGTTTATAACCCATCAGTTCCATTTAGCTATTTTCCAGGAAGAAGGTGCAATTAATTCCCTCTTTAGGAGGAATTCTACCATCCCCTGAGCCAATCAACTCAAATTATAGTTAGTTTTTACAATAGTGTTCTTTGTTTGTGTATTGTTGGGGTTAACTCAGAGCTTTTTTCCCCCCAGCTAGTTAATATTTGTGGTTCACTATTGTCCAGAATTCTGAAGAAAATCAGCCCTGGGATTTCTTTGGAAGGAATGATGCTAAAGCTGAAACTCCAGTATTTTGGCCACCTCATGCAAAGAGTTGACTCATTGGAAAAGACTCTGATGCTGGGAGGGATTGGGGGCAGAAAGAGAAGGGGATGACAGAGGATGAGATGGCTGGATGGCATCACTGACTCGATGGACGTGAGTCTGAGTGAACTCCGGGAGATGGTGGTAAACAGGGAGGCCTGGTGTGCTGTGATTCATGGGGTCACAAAGAGTCAGACACAACTGAGCGACTGAGTTGAACTGAACTGATTGTTCAGAAAAATAGCAAAGAGAGAGAACCAAAGGTGTTAGGAAGAAGATCCATTGGGATATGAAAAGAAACTATTGCAAGTTCTTTATTTTTCAAATTATTTTTTGTTTATGTTTATATATATCAGTCTATGTACAGTACTGAATATAGTATATTATATTTGTATGTCAAAGCAGGTGGTTAAAAATATTTTCTGACAAAGGCATATAATAAAAAAGTTTAAAGACTATTGCTCCAGAAGGCAGAATCACAATGATCTTAGTGCAGTTTCCAAGCCCTTTTCAAACAGTGCCCAGCAGTATTTGTTTAAAAGATAATTTTTTTTAAAGAGAAAAAATCATGACCATCCTATAGATAAAAAATGATACATGCTAAAGATTTTATTTAACTCATTATTAATGAAGGAGGAGAACTGGAGAATACAAAGGGTAGATATTTTTATGGATCAGGAATATTGAAAGAAATGTGCAAATTCAGGCAAGACTGCCTTCTTTCAAAGGCAAAGAAATAATTCAATTGAACTTCCCAGGGTCAAAACTTTACGTCTTTAGGGTCAAGGATGTTTTGCATTGCTATCATTTGTCTATGAGCTGTAAAATAGTTCAAATGGCAGGCTCAGAATCTATATAAAGTCAAAATCAGGAAGGGTGTGCTCTAGACCAGGGTACTTAAGGCCTACAGGCCCAATCCAACCAGGCGCCTGTTTTTGTAAATAAAGCTTTATTGGAACATGGCCACATCCATTCATTTAGGCATTGCTTATGGCTACTTTCCAGCTACAAAGTCTGAGTCACCCAGACAGAGAGAGAGAAAAAATACTTCTTATCTAGCTCTTGACAGCAAGTTTGCCAACACCTGCTTGTAGAAAACCATGCCCAGTTTTCCCATGAAGCACAGTTTTCTCTACACATCTTTATCCCGAGGGGGTCTCCCTCCCAGCGGTCCCACCCACCACCACAGTTTATATTCTCACTACTCCCCACCCCATAAGGTTCCTGGGCCTCTGCATTAGTGAATCTCAACACATGAATTGTGAGCCCCCCAAAAGTTCCCTCAACAAGCCTCAGACTGCTTCCGAAGGCTGTAGCTCTCTCTCTATTTGGCAGTGGGACCTGTTGTTAGTAAACTAGAGAACCTTTGCTAGAGCCTGGTAAGGACTGAATTGTGTCCCCCAGAGTCACATGTTCAAGTCCCAACCCCATTCCAGAAAGTGACTGCACTTGGAAACAGGACTTACAAAGAGATGACTGAGTTAACATGAGGCCTTCAGGGTGGGGCCCCAATCCAACACAACAGATGTCCTGAAATGAAGTGGTGACACCAGGGATGCACATAAGGAGAAAAGGCCACATGCAGGGCTGTGAGAGGACAAACACCCGCAAGCCAAGAAGAGTTCCAGGAAGCAAAACCTGCCCACACCTTGTTCTGAGACTTTCAGCCTCCAGAACTGCAGGAACATAAATATCTATCATTTAAGCCACCCAGTTGGCGGTCTTTGTTATGGTAGCCCTGGCAAACTAAAACAGGGCCGTTCATATTACCTGCCCTGAACACTGCAGCAGGGCTTAGAAAGTGGCCTCGGGAAGTCTGAAGGAGATCACTTTATTCTTTGGGAACTGAAAGCAGTGTCAGCCATAGACTGATCCAGATAGAGTCAGCCTACTGGGGGTGACTAATGTTAGAGTATATTTCCCCAGACACTCAATCACACACTCATTCATTAATCCTTTATCAGATGACGTGACCACAGAGGGACGCATATGTGTCAGCGGTGGTGGTGACAGAAGGGTGGACAGGATGAGTTCTCCTCTGGGGATTCATGGTCTAGGAATGGAGACAGATACAAAAAACACAACCAACTGTCACAAGTCCTCTGTATACTGGCCTGAGGGTGTTAAAGCACAAACCAAGAAGAAATAACAATACCAGGTAACAAGTCCTGTGAAAGAGGGTACTCTTTTTTAAGTGACAGCCCAGAGGACAAAGGAGTTGGTTTAGTCAGACAAGAGGGAGAAGGGGTATGGCCGTGGAGGAATTCAATGAAAGGAGTCCTACTAAAAGGAGACTTAATGTGTGGGGGGATGTACAGAGCTTTCTAGGCTTTCTAGGCTTGAAATGCATGGTAGACTTAAAACAAATGTTCTCACAATTTTTGCTTAGTCAAGGCATAAAACCCTAGTGTCAGGCATGCCATCTTTCTTGGGGGCTAAAACTCAAGTGGGCAAGAGAGAGGCGCAAAAATGAAATTCTTATGTTCTCCTGGGACTTCCCTGGTGGTCCAGTGGCTAAGATTCCATGCTCCCAGTGCAGCAGGGCCAGGTCCATCCTTGGTCAGGGAACTAGATCCCATATGCCACAACTAAAGATTGTGCATACTACAACTAAGACCCAGAGCAGCCAAAGAAATTCTGATGTACTTTTGAAATGAGATTGATTTTTTTTTAAAGGCCCATTCACATTTTAATTGCCCTTAATAACCCAGTAAGTTTCTAGTCAGTTGAGTTCAGGTCAGTTGCTCAGTCCGGTTTGACTCTGCAACCCCATGGACTGCCACACACCAAGCTTCCCTGTCCATCACCAACTCCCAGAGCTTACTCACACTCATGTTCACTGAGCCCATGATGCCATCCAACCATCTCTTCTTCTGTCATCCTCTTCTCCTCCCGCCTTCAATCTTTCCCAGAATCAGGGTCTTTTCAAATGAGTCAGTTCTTCCCATCAGGTGGCCAAGGTATTGGAGCTTCAGCTTCAGCATCAGTCCTTCCACTGAATATTCAGGACTATTTCCTTTAGGATGAACTGTTTGATCTCCTTGCCCCTCAAGGGACTCTCAAGAGTCTTCTCCAACACCACAGTTCAAAAGCATCAATTCTTTGGCGCTCAGCTTTCTTCACAGACCGACTCTCACATTCATTCATGACAACTGGAAAAACCATAGCTTTAACTAGATGGACCTTTGTTGGCAAAGTAATGTCTCTGCTTTTTAGTGTGATGTCTAGGTTGGTCATAACTTTTCTTCCAAGGAGCAAGTGTCTTCTAATTTCATGGCTGCAGTCACCATCTGCAGTGATTTTGGAGCCCAAAAAATAGCCTGTCACTCTTCTCATTGCTTCCCCATCTATTTGCCATGAAGTGATGGGACCAGATGCCATGATCTTAGTTTTCTGAATGTTGAGCTTTAAGCCAACTTTTTCACTCTCCTCTTTCACTTTCATCAAGAGGCTCTTTAGTTCTTCTTTACTTTCTGCCATAAATGTGGTGTCATCTCCATATCTGAGGTTATTGATATTTCTCCCAGCAATCTGGTTCCAGCTTGTGCTTCTTCCAGCCCAGAATTTCTCATGATGTACTCTGCACATAAGTTAAATATGCAAGGTGACAATATATAGCCTTGATGTACTCGTTTCCTGATTTGGAACCAGTCTGTTGTTTCATGTCCAGTTCTAACTGTTGCTTCTTGATCTGCCTACCGATTTCTTAGAAGCTGGTCAGGTGGTCTGGTATTCCCATCTCTTTCAGAATTTTCCACAGTTTATTGTGGTTCACCCAGTCAAAGGCTTTGGCATAGTCAATAAAGCAGACATAGATGTTTTTCTGGAACTCTCTTGCTTTTTCGATGATCCAGTGGATGTTGGCAATTTGATCTCTGATTCCTCTACTTTTTCTAAATCCAGCTTGAACATCTGGAAGTTCATGGTTCATGTATTGTTGAAGCCTAGCTTGGAGAATTTTGAGCATTACTTTGCTAGTGTGTGAGATCAGTGCAATTGTGTGGTAGCTTGAGCATTCTTTGTCATTGCCTTTCTTTGGGACTGGAATGAAAACTGATCTTTTCCAGTTCGGTGGCCACTGCTGAGTTTTCCACATTTGCTGGCATATTGAGTACAGCACTTTCACAGCATCCTCTTTTAGGATTTGAAATAGTTCAACTGGAATTCCATCACCTCCACTAGCTTTGTTCATAGTGATGCTTCGTAAGACTCACTTGACTCCACATTCCAGGATGTTTGGCTCTAGGTGAGTGATCACACCATCATGATTATCTGGGTCATGAAGATCTTTTTTGTACAGTTCTGTGTATTCTTGCCACCTCATCTTAATATCTTCTGCTTTTGTTAGGTCCAGACCATCTGTCCTTTACTGTGCCCATCTTTGCATGAAGTGTTCCGTTGGTATCTCTAATTTTCTTGAAGAGATCTCTAGTCTTTCCCATTCTATTGTTTTTCCTCTATTTCTTTGCATTGATCACTGAGAAAGGCTTTCTTACCTCTCTTTGCTATTCTTTGAAACTCTGCATTCAAATGGGTATATCTTTCCTTTTTTCCTTTGCCTTTAGCTTCTCCTTTTTTCACAGCTATTTGTAAGGCCTCCTCAGACAACCATTTTGCCTTTTTGCATTTCTTTTTCTTAGGGATGGTCTTGATCACAGCTTCCTGTACAATGTCACGAACCTCTGTCCATAATTCTTCAGATACACTATCAGACCTAATCCCTTGAATCTATTTGTCACTTCTACTGTATCATCGGAAAGGATTTGACTTAGGTCATACTTGAATGGTCTAGTGGTTTTCTCCACTTTCTTCAATTTAAGTCTGAATTGGACAATAAGGAGTTCAGGATCTGAGCCACAGTCAGCTCCCCATCTTTGGCTACAAAGAATATAATCAATCTGATTTCAGTGTTCACCTTCTGGTAATATCCATGTGTAAAGTCTTCTTTGGTGTTATTGGAAGGGAGTATTTGCTATGACCAGTGTATTCTCTTGGGAAAACTCTATTAGCCTTTGCCCTGCTGCATTCCGTCTTCCAAGGCCAAATTTGCCTGTTACTCCAGGTGTTTCTTGAATTCCTACTTTTGCATTCCAGTCCCCTATGATGAAAAGGACATCTTTTTTGGTGTTAGTTC
>SJYC01080936.1:0-22849 GCA_006408675.1 Madoqua kirkii | reverse complement strand
TCTAACATTCACGTTCTCGAAATATTGCTCTTTACAGCATTGGACCTTATTTCCATCACCAGTCACATCCACAACTGGGTGTTGTTTTTGCTTTGGCTCTATCTCTTCTTTCTTTCTGAAGTTATTTCTCCACTGATCTCCAGTAGCATACTGGCCACCTACTGGCCTGGGGAATTCATTTTTCAGGGTCCTATCTTTTTGCCTTTTCATACTATTCATGGTGTTCTCAAGGCAAGAATATGAATGTGGTTTCTAGTCAGTAACCCTTATCAAAATCAAAGTTGGTTATGTAATTTGAAGAGTCCAGGGAGCCCTAGGAGGTGTGTGCAGTGTACTCTCCTGATATAATTATCAGCATCAATATCACTGGGCAGATTTATACTGGCCTCATTGTCTAAATTTCAATTGTGTATATCACTACCCCTTTTACTGGCAAAGGAAAGCAACAGTGCTTTTTAATCCTATGACTTCAGTTTCTCCTTGTTTTGGCAGGGTAAAAGCTATTTCTCTTTTTTATATTTTCCACAATGAGAATAACTTATTACTCTAGTTATATAAATGACCCATGTAAAACACATTTTAACAATGCCATTTCATCCCTACCCTAATGAAATCATCAGAAATCCTCTGAACCAGACAGAACAATGTATTTTAGCTTTCCCCCTCATACCACTTAAGAAAGCTATCATACACAGTTAGCCACTCTTAGAAGAAAGAGGGAATATAAATTACATTTAAAAGAAAAGTAAATTTGGGGGAGGGATGGGTAGTGTGGGAATTACGTGGTCAATTTTTATGAACTCCAGGGAAGCAGCTGGTAAATTAGCCACAGTATTTGATCAAACAAAGCAAAAGTCTACAATTACATTGAAGTGTCTGGGCTTTTCTAAGGAAAACAGACTGGGGTTTGGTAATTGCAGTGTTTTGGTTTGTTTTACCAACTTGTAAATTTTTGAGATTGTATCCTTTTTAAAAAATCAATAAATAACAGTAGGTTTTTAGCTCTCAGTTCCAGGAAAAAAAGTCAGCCTACCCTTAGTTGAACCTGTATCCATGTGGTCATAATTAAATGCCACCAAAGAACTGAAAATCTTCTGAGAACCTGACCACATTATCGCATGTTCAGCTACACATAATAGAATGTCACTAGACAGCAGATTGTTGTTTCTAAAATGGCACCTATAGACTCTTTGCAACCCCATGGACTATAACCTGCCAGGCTTCTGTATCAATGGGATTTTCCAGACAAGAACACTGGAGATGGGTTGCCATTTCCTTCTCCAGGGGATCTTCCTCACCCAGGGTGGAACCCACCTCTCCTGCGTCTCTGTTGTGGAAGCCATGGATGATGGGAAGAAAGTGCTGAATGAGCATCTGGACCAAAGAAGGAAAGAGATTTTTTTTTTAAAAATCATATATCTGAGCCCAGGTGTTCAAAAGCTGTAAGCTTCTCACTGTAATATGAATTCAGTGTGGTCTCCAAAACCTCCTGGGGGCTTGTGGATGCTGCTCTTGCCAGATGTAGAGCCATGGAAAGAAAGATACAACAGAAAGGAGCTGGGGAAGGAAAAGTGTTCTACTGGGAGCATCCCAAGAGTCCTTATACACAACAGTAGACTATGGTCAAGGCCATAAAGGATGGGGAGGGTCTGAAGGGGCAGGCAAGTAAAAACAAGACTCAAGATGGGCAGGACATTCCCTGTACAGCTGGGAAGAGAGGTGGATTTCAGGAATGTTCCCTAGTCACAGAGAAAACAATGTAGGGTTTAGTGTAAGAAGGGAAGCAATCAGATTTGTATTTTTGGACACAAAATATAGGCAACAGAAAATTTAGCACAGAAAATGAATTAGGTGAATCTTTGGAAGTGAGGAAATGGGTTATAAAGATAATGCAATATAGGCCTTTAATGTAGCAGAGTCAAAGGAGTAGAGATTAAATGTAGGCAGACCCTAAAGTTGAGTGTGTGCTCGGTCGTGTCTGACTCTTTGTGACCCCATGGCCTGTACCCCGCCAGGCTCCTCTGTCCATGGGATTCTCCAGGCAAGAATACTGGAGTGGGTTGCCATTGCCTTCTCCAGGGGATCTTCCCCACCCAGGGATTGAACCCGGGTCTCCTGTAACTCCTGCATTCCCTGTGGCTCAGATGCTAAAGAATCTGCCTGTAGTGCTGGAGACCCAGTTTCAATTCCTGAGCCAGGAAGATACTCTGGAAGAGGGCCCAGGCAACCCACTCCACCGTTCTCCCCAGGAGAATTTCATGAACAGAGAGCAGGCTACAGTCCTTGGGGTCACAAAGATTTGGACACAACTGAGTGACTAACATACACACAGACCCTAAAGTTAGAGCAAGCGCTATTTTTTTTTTTTCCTCAAAACAATTGTTTTCTCTGTCCACTGATGAATCTCAGCCTGGAAACTCCCACTTCACAGATGACATCCTTTCTCTCGTTTCTGGACTTGTGCCTCACCTCCCTGCCATGGGAGAGAAAGAAGGGAAATTCCTCTTCCCCCACAAGGGCAGGAGGGGATGGAGGGAGGCACCTTCAGCCCACATTGCAGGGACAGAAAACAGTATCACTTCCTCTCCCGCTCCCTAAAGGACCAGTGGGGTAAACAGCACTTCTGTTCCAGACTCCTAGCCATACACTCCTCTGTTGCTTTCTAAAGGCCATCATGCTCTCTTTCTAGCTCTCTCAGGTTTGCTTCAATGGCAAGAAAAGGGATGCATTCCAAATACCTGCCTTCCAATGGCACTTGTATAACATAACCTGTCCCGCGGTGGTTCACAGCCAGGCTGTCTGGATCCAGATCCTAGTTGTGCCACATCCTCAACTAAGGATGACTTCACCTCTCTGTGCCTGCTTCCTCACGGGCCCACAGGGTACCTGCCTCATAGGATGGTTAGGAGAACTAGACAGTCGTGTCTATTCACTCGTGTCTGATTGCTCAGTTGTGTCCAACTCTTTGCAACCCCATGGACTGTAGCCTGCTCCCAGTCCATGAAATTCTCCCAGCAAGAACAGTGGAGTGGGTTGCCTGTGCCCTCCTCCAGGAAAGCACCTCCAAGTAAAGCACGTGGACCAGTGCCTGGCACAGAGTAAGTACTTAATGCTGCTGCTGCTGCTAAGTCGCTTCAGTCGTGTCCGACTCTGTGCGACCCCGTAGACGGCAGCCCACCAGGCTCCCCCATCCCTGGGATTCTCCAGGCAAGAATACTGGAGTGGGTTGCCATTTCCTTCTTCAATGCATGAAAGTGAAAAGTGAAAGTGAAGCCATTCAGTCCTGTCTGACTCCTAGCGACCCCATGGACCGCAGCCTACCAGGCTCCTCCATCCATGGGATTTTCCAGGCAAGAGTACTGAAGTGGGTTGCCATTGCCTTCTCCGAAGTACTTAATAAGCATTAGCAATTATTATTACATATCGGAAGAGTCATGTCTCTTTTCTAAAATGAGAACGACAGTAGGTGAGAGAATCTTAGCAGGGCGGTGGTTCCACCCTCCAGACAGGGGCAGCACCAGAATTCTACTGGGTGAAGAAAAAAGGGGGTTATGACTACAGCTGAGTGTCGGAGAGGGTGGCTTTGGGGAAAGGGGTGTCAAGAGGAGACCACTAGCCTGCAACCAACTAGGTCTGAAACTGCAGCTGCCCAGGACTCCAGGATACATGACAATCGTTATTTCCCCTGGTTGACAAAAGCTGTTACTACTCCAGACACAGGCATACTGAAAAGATCTTCCTCCTCAGCAGAAATAGTATGTGTTAGACACTCCAGGTTATTTAAATGAGATACTTTAAAGAAAAGATCATTCTCCATAAAACAGCCCACACCTCTGCATAGCCAGCCACTAGCCTATCTCACTTCCCTTAAGTTGGCAGCACCCACCCTACAACTCACATCCTTCCATTTGGATTCCAGGCTTAGTGAAAGCTGAAAATATTTGCCACGCCGTGGTGGCTCGAATGGCAAAGAATCTGCCTGCAGTGCAAGAGAACCAGGTGTATCCCTGGGTGAGGAAGGTCAGCTAGAGAAGGGCATGGCAACCCACTCAAGTGTTCTTGCCTGGAGAATTCCATGGATAGAGAGTCTGGCGGGCTACAGTGACTAACGCTTTCACTTTCAAGCAGTCTTCATTATGATGTCTAATTCATTGTTAATAAAACAAAACTTCTGAAAGGAAGAGAATGAAGATTATAAAGAGATTGAGACTATTGGTCGTTGTTGTTTTTTTTGGGGGGGGCGGGGCTGCACTGGGTATTTGATGCTGTGTACGGGCTTTCTCTAGTTTTGATGGGAGGACTTCTCATTGAGGTGGCTTCTCTTGTTACCGAGCACAGGCTCTAGGTGTGGAGCTTCAGTAGCTGCAGCATGAAGGTTCTAGAGCATGGTCTCCATTGTGGCGCACAGATTTAGTGGCCCCACGGCACACGGACTCTTCCTGGACCAGGGATTGAGCCTGTGTCCCTTGCATTAGCAGGTGGATTCTTATTCACCGGACCATCACGGAAACCTGAGACTAATTTTAATAGACACACAGGATCTTAGAACTGGAAGGAAATCAAGAAATCCTTTAGTTGTTTTCTGGAGTCAAACTTTAAAAAATTTCTTTTAGCAGAGGACTTTATTCAAACAAACATTTTCTTGGAATCTGTACCCATAAAACAGATAAGTACAGAATCACTTTGAGAAAGCAGTACATACAAACATGGGAACTGGTGGGATCAGCCTGTTCGAATTATCCCCCTAGGGGACAGGTGAGAGGGGAGTGCATTATTTGTAGAGAATTGCAAAACAACAATAAAACCAATTAGTAGCTGGTCTACTTCAAACCAGGCAATTTTAAATGAAATCAACCTTGAATACTCATTGGAAGGACTGATGCTGAAGCTGAAGCTCCAATACTTTGGCCACCTGATAGGAAAAATTGACTCATTTAGAAAAGACCTTGATGCTGGGAAAGATTGAAGGCAGGAGGAGAAGAGTACAACAGAGATGAGAGGGTTGGATGACGTCACTAACTCGATGGACAAGAGTTTGAGCAAACTCCGGGAGATAAGAAGGACAGGTAAGCCTGGTGTGCTGCACTCCATGGGGTCACAAAGAGTTGGCCGTGACTTAGCAACTGAACAACTGCTTTGTGTTATCACTGTGCACTAATAATTCTATATAACATCAGCAATTAAGGGCTTCCCTTGGGGCTCAGCTGGTAAAGAATCTTCTCACAATGCAGGAGACGTGGGTTCGATCCCTTGGTTGGAAAGATCCCCTGGAGAAGGGAAAGGCTACCCACTCCAGTATTCTGGCCTACAGAATTCCATGGACTGTATAGTCCATGGGATGGCAAAGAATTGGACAGCAGTAAGCGACATTCACTTTCACTTTCACTTTTTCAGCAGTTAAATACTCCCATCTGCCAAGGTGGATGCCTCCCCCCATACCCCCCCCCCGCCACTCGCCCTTGGCACATCACTGGGTGAAGTGCGGAGGAGGGCCGGAAATCTGCCAACATAACCTCCAACCCAAACAAGTCCCAGTGGCTCTGTGGAACGAGCTTTAAAAACCATCAATCCAGCCCACTCTACTTATTTGTCAAACCCAGAAGATTAACTCATAAAAGTGACATTCAAATTCAGAGTCAGTGCCCTCTGTGTCTACTCCCCAAAGCCTTCATCTGGGTGAAGAGAAGACAGCATCTTGTTCTTTATTTCCCCTGCTTGATGGTGGTATGGGTTGATTCGTGTCCCCCTGGCCCAGAATTCCTATATTAAAGACCTAATGCCCAATACTCCAGAATGGGACCCTATTTGAAAAGAAAATAGTTGCAGATCCAATTAGTTGGTCATAACATGAGGTCATTAAAGATGAGCCCTAATCCAGTATGACCATTGTCCTTATAAAAGGGGGAAACTTGGATACAGACACACACACATAGAGACAATGCTACATGAGGATGAAAGCAGAGACCAAGGCAATGATGTATAAGCTAAGAAACACCAAAAATTGCTGGCAAACCACCAAAAGCTAGGAAGAAAGCCTGGAACAGATTCTCCTACATAGTATCAGAGGGAACCGATTCTAATGACCTTGATCTTGGACTTCTAGCCTCCAGAGCTGTGAGACAATAAAGTTCTGTTGTTTAAGCCACTCAGTTGGTGATACTTTGTTACAGCAGCCCTATGAAGCTACCTATTCAGTTGCTAAGTCATGTCCAATTCTTTGTGACCCTCCATGGGCTACAGCATGCCAGGTTTCCCTGTCCTTTACCATCTCCCGGAGTTTGCTCAGACTCATGTCCATTGAGTTGATGATGCCATCCTTTCATCTTCTATCACCCCCTTCTCCTCTAGCCCTCAGTCTTTGCCAGCATCAGGGTCTTTTCCAATGAATAGGCTCTTCACATCATGTGGCCAAAGTATTGGAGTTTCAGCCCTAGCATCAGGCCTTTCAATGAGTGTTCAGGGTTGATTTCCTTTAGGATTGACTGGTTGGATCTCCTTGCTGTCCAAGGGACTCTCAAGAGTCTTCTCCAACACCACATTTCAAAAGCATCAGTTCTTCGGTGCTCAGCCTTCTTTATGGTCCAACTCTCACACCCATTCATGACTACTGGAAAACCAGAGCTTTGACTACACTGACTTTTGTTGGCAAAGTGATACTTGGAAGCTGGTACACCTAGTAAAAGACAAATGGGACATCACTGCAGAGCTGTCCTCAGAGTAATGTACACCAGTGAGCTAGAATTTAGGTGGAAAGAGCCACAGAATTCAAAGCCACGGTGCCTTTACGAAGATTCAGTAATACAGTCCTTGGAGATGGTTTCCGGTTAGTTGCCAGTTGCAAACCCAACTTCACAGAACTCAAAATAAGATCGAGCTATTGTCTCCCACAAGTGGGAGGGATAGGAAAGTGTCTTGAGGAGACTGAAGCCTGGGCCTGAGTTCCCCATCACTTCTCTGCTGTGAGCATCTTTCTCTTCTACCCAAGGGCAAAGAGTGTGGTCCCCAGGCCACCTCTAACAGCTTCTGAGCGACGAAAATGAGCCTTTTTTCTATCAGCTACAGCAAGGACAATACCCGGGGAGGGTTCTGCTTGAGCCAGCTATGCAGTCATCAGTGAGAGCAGTGCTGAGTACAAGAGGGGAGGTGTGCTGGGCAAGACAACACCAACCACCCAGGTGCCCTGGGACCCATCCACTGTTCCCAGCAGAACCTAGGACTTGGGGCCATTGTTCCTTCCCTGTGGAAGTACCTCCGTTCAAAGACAAACCACACTTTCCTGCTTTCTCAGAAACAGGCAGGAAGCAATTTAGACCATTTGGACCACCCATGAGAGCCATCTGTGCGTGGGAGGAACGGAAATGTCCATGCAGGTGCTGGTAGCGCTTCCCAGAACACGGGGCGTGGAATCAGATGAAAAGGACCCTTGAGAGGAATCTTCCTTCTCCTGCCTGCCATGAGCAAGGGGATGCAGCTTTATCATAATCTGTAGCAAAATCCAGCAAAGTGCTCCCCAAACAGCATGAGATTAACAACACATACTCTGAAGCCTGGGCTTCCCAGGAGCATTAGTAGTGAAAAAAAAAAAAAGAAAAAGAAAAAAACAAAACAAAACACTCACCTGCCCATGCAGGAGACACAAGAGAAGCAGGTTCCATTCCTGGGTTAGGAAGATCCCCTGGAGGAGGGTATGACAACCCACTCCAGTATTCCTGCCTGGAGAATCCCAGGGGCAGAGGAGCCTGGCGGGCTACAGTCCCTAGGATCACAAAGAATCCTACATGACTGAGTCACCTTAGCGTGCATGCACTCTGAAGCCTAGACTCAAATTCCAGCTCTGCCCCTTAAGAGCTGTGTGACCTTGAGCAAGCTCCTTAATGTCTCTGTGTTTCAGCTTACTCCTGTGTGAACAGTGGGATCATATGTCTACTTTCCTCCTATTCTGAAAATTATAGGAGCTGATTTGCATAGAATCCTCAGATGTTGCCTGGTTGTAGAGCACTTGCTGTTTTATTAATTTTGTTGTCATGATCACTCTGAGGAACATGAGTTTACTATTGTTAAACTCATGTTCATTGAGAACATGAGTGGGACAGCCAGAGCTCATCCCATAGCTCTGAAAAGTGAAAGTGTCAGTCACTCAGGCGTGTCCGACTCTTTGTGACTCCAAGTCGCCTGCCAGGCTCCTCTGTCCATGGGATTCTCCAGGCAAGAATACAGGATTGGGTTGCCATTCCTTTCTCCAAGGGATCTTCCCTGACCCAGGAATCAAACCTGGCTCTCCTGCATCACAGGTGGATTCTTTACCATCTGAGCCACCGGGGAATCCCCTAGCTCTAACTCTTACTAATGCAAACTTGGGCAAGTTGCTTAAATCAGCTGGTGCCTCAGTTTCCCCATATCTAAAAAGGAATGGTAGTTGTACCTTCCTCCTCTCTTTGCTATGAGAACCAACTGATATCAGACATTCCAGGTGCTAATAAGGATGGTGCTTGCCACATGCTAAGCATTCCGTTGTCACTTTGTATTTAAATGCATTCAGCCCTAGCAACATAAGCAGTTATTAGGACCTACTACTACACACTCTGTATGGCTGGGGCTGTGTGCCAGTATCTCAGGGGATACTGGGAAGAGGAGGACTGGAAGAGACCTGGGAGAACTTGTCCAACTCTATCATTTGCTGGATTTTAGCTCCGAGCTCCAAGCACCTACATCTCCATCCACAGAAAGAGACAGGACCCATCTGTCAGCTCTCAGGAGAAGGGAAATTGGCAGCAATTCAAAAACGATGAGATTGACTGGAGGATGACTCGTGTAGTACCTCAAAAGTGGCTGGGTTTGCTGGCAGCGAGCAGCTAATTACTTGAAAAATCTGTGGGAAGGCAGAGTGGTTAATATCTGCAGAGTAGTGAGAGAATGGCCCACTGTGAGAAAATGTCAACTCCATATGGGGTTGGAGATGAGTCTGTATTAGGCAAGCTGTTCTCCATCCTAAACAGTCCTGCTGGGTGAGACTTAGTGGGCGTCAGAGTGAGCCAAAGAAGGAAGTTTCTGACTTTGCTGCTTTTTTTACTCCAAGTACTGCTGTGAGTTAGCATATGGCATCTCAGATGTGAGAATGAACCGTAGTTTGTGCTTGGGATATCTGCAGCTTGAAGTGATCTATTTGGCAAAGAAGAAAACAAAAAAGAAAGAAAGAAAGAATTACAGAATATGATAGAGACCTGGGTGTCTTTAAAGGGAATAGCCTTCTGGAAAACAAGCTCTGACATTCAGATGCCTTGCCAAAAACTATCCCAAGCCATCCATCTCCACAGTTCCACTTCAGCACTTGGCAAAGGCGGGAATGAGGCAAGGCAGAGCCTCTACGTCCTCATGCTTCTGGGGTTCCAATAATGACATCATCTGTTACCGCGCTCTCCTTTTCCAGCAATGGAAATCAGACTTGGAAAATCACGATCACTCAGAATCCGCTTTTTCAAACGCCTCTCTTCCATCTATAAATTTACATAAACAATTCCTCGACTTTAAAAATTCTTTTAATTGCGAAGAATGGGCAGTAGTAGAGTGGTATGAAAGGGGACAAGGATTATATACCTGGAAACATCGATCCATAATGCCTTTTACTTGCATGTGTAACCCTCTCTGCCTGAATAACATCCTCCATAAAAGTCTCACATTTCCACCCAGGTGCCCTAGATGTTCAGACCTATGGTTTCTGTTTTTGTTTTTAAATCTGGAAATTTTTATTTCTCATCTTTTGAGAGAATGTGCTTACAAACCGATGCTTACTTCTTTTGAGGGAATTAAAAAGATGAAGACAGTGTGGCCTGGACAATTTTTTCTATTATGTTAATTAAACAAGAAGACCATTATCCTAAGCAGACTCCAATGACTTAGCAGCCTATGCAAGCAAACTAGAAGGAAGCCTTCAAGTTATGAAATGAAACTCAAGGACAACCAATCACAGTTGAGCAACTAGGCTTTCCCTAATAAGGCACTGCTTAAGCCATAGCCAATCAAGTTCTTTCTTTGACTTGCTTGCTGAATGTTCTCAATAAATCTTGCCCCTAACTCCTTTGGATGGAGAACTACTAACTGCTTCTTATTTGGTACTGCCAATAGGAACTGACATTTACTCAGATAAACATTACCCTGATGGCTCAGATGGTAAAGAATCTGCCTGCAATGTGGGAGAAGACCCAGGTTTGATCCCTGGTCGGGAAGATCCCCTGAGGCAAGTCATGGCAACCCACTCTAGTATTCTTGCTCTGGAGAACCCCATGGACAGAAGAGCCTGACAAGCTTTGTCTGTGGGGTCAAAAAGAGCTGAACATGACTGAATGACTAACACTTTCACTTTTACTTTCAAATAGATGCTTAAAAATGTCAGTATGTCTCAGTTTATCTTTTAATACTCCCCCTCCCAGGAAAAAAAAAAAAGATGAGATGGAAGGTGAAGACTATGAGACTGCTTTGTCTCCAACCTAATGTTCTATATTTCCCTCCCAGTGATGGCACCCATAGAAATGAAATGGAATTTAGTGTCAGCCTTCTCAACAGTGGATAGCATCCATTTCAGCAAGCAATATCTAATATTCGTTCATTCATTCATTCAAGAAGTGTCTGTTGCATACCCACTCTGCCCTGTGCTTGCTGTGCTTAGTCACTCAGTTGTATCTGCCTCTGACCCCATGGACTGTAGCCTGCCAGGCTACTCTGTCACGGGAATTCTCTAGGCAAGAATACTGGAGTGGGTTGCCATGCCCTTTCCCAGAGGATCTTCCCAACCCAGGGATCGAACCCAGGTCTCTTGAATTGCAGGCAGATTCTTTACCATCTGAGCCACCAGGGAAGCCCAAGAAAGAGTACTGGGAGTAGGTAGCCTATCCCTTCCTGACCCAGGAATCAAACCGAGATCTCCTTCATTGCAGACGGATTCTTCACCAGCTGAGCTACCAGGAAAGCCCCAGTCTGCTCTAGGCACTAGATAATGATGGCAAATTAGACCTGGCTGCTGTCCTGTAATAAATAGAAAGGTATATCAAGATGAAATGAATATTTGTCCTCTGTGGTATTAACACTTGTTGGTCTACATGTACTTTGAATGAATCTTTTACATACACATGATTTTTCCAACATCATATGCTGGTCATTTGGAAAATCTTGATCTCCAAAAGGTGTTATACAATATCAATATCACGTCTCCTAGAATAGGTCCGGGTTCCCAGGAGCTTGACAAGCATTGTTACTGGCTATAGGAAACAGTTGTTCCTCTTTTTTGGTAGCTCAGCATCTGAACTGTTCTTCAAGATCAAGGACTGCTCCCTCTTGATAAGTCCTGGTGGAAAGCAGACACGGATCCCCAAGGCTGGAGTCAGACTTTCTCAGCCTCCCTCGCAGCTTGACTGAGGACAAGTACAAGGCTCTCACAACGACAGCATCCGTGCTGGACTGTGACTTGGGAGGCCAGAGCCTGGCATCCACTCTAGTCCTGCCGGAGGCAGCCTTAACGGTGAACTCTAGGGGTAGTCACGGCAGGATGGTGGGAGGAGTGGAGTCTTCTTGGGACCAGATCTGTTGTGATTGGGAGGCTTACCTGGCCATGTGGCCTAGTTCTCTGATGTCCTGGAAATTCAGAGTGACGCAATATTTTAACACATTTCTTTCTGCTTAAATTAGCCAGGTTTGGTTTCTGTGTACTCAGCTTCCCAATACCTATATCCCCTCAACCTTGAATCTTAACACGATGACTGTGAATGACTCTCAGCACCCAAGTGCTAGAGACCTGAAGTGTGTAGCAAGCTGGCCATCCATAACAGAAAGCTCTATTTGACCTACTTTGGCCATAATGCAATCATCATTTTCAAGTTACATAATTTTATTTTAATCAAACTGCATTTTGGAATTTCTGTTGATATAGTAATCCCATTTCTAGGAATCTATCCTGAACAAATAAATCATCAATGTTTCTTTAAAGATAGACATCACAGTGTTATTTATTGTTTAAAAACAATAAACCAGAAACAACATAAATGTGCATCATTGAAACACATCAGCAATACTAAAAAGAACATTTTCAAAGAGTATTTAAGGCCATGGAGGGTACAAAACTTTATATAAAGTAATGTTCCAATTTTTTGTAAAACTCTCATTTTATGTGGATGATACATATCCTTGAAGGTGATATCAAAATATTAATATCTTTTATATGGACACGACTGAGCGACTCAATTGAACTGAACTGAAGAGATCAATGGGGCTTCCCAGGTAAAGAACTCACCTATCAATGCAGGAGATGGACACAGGGGACCTGTGCTCAATCCCTGGGTTGGGAAAATCCCCTGGAGGAGGGTATGGCAACCCACACCAGTATTTTTGCCTGGAAACTCCAATAGATAATGCAGTGTGGTGGGATACAGTCTGTGGGGTGACAAAGAGTCAAACATGACTGAGACTTAGCACACATGCACAAGAAATCAATGTAAGTTTTTAATAAGCAAAATGATGTAACAAAAGTGTTTGTTTAGGGCTACTTACTTAGCAGAGTACAGAACTGGAATTAGATTAGTCTGTCCTACTAGCATCCTCAGAATATTTCTTGGCTTCCACGTATTAATGAAAACCTGCTGATTGTACTTAGAAATGCCTTTGAAGTGTGAGCCATGGCAGAATCTTATTTCAGGATCTTAACCCCTTTCCTAGATTATGGCAATCCCCTTCTTTACAGTCCCATTTTCATTACTTTCCATGTAGTGTCCGACTCTGCGACCCCATAGATGGCAGCCTATGAGGCTCCCCTGTCCCTGGGATTCTCCAGGCAAGAACACTGGAGTGGGTTGCCATTTCCTTCTCCAATGCATGAAAGTGAAAAGTGAAAGTGAAGGCACTCAGTCGTATCTGACTCTTAGCAACCCCATGGACTTCAGCCTACCAGGCTCCTCTGTCCATGGGATTTTCCAGGCAAGACTATTGGTGTGGGTTGCCATGGAAGAGATATTTCTAAAAATGAGTTTAAGCTGCCTAAAAAGCTATTTGTCCATCTTTTGCTAACAAATTCCTTAACATATCACACATAGTCTTTCACAAAGTAATGCCACCCCATCTCTTTGGTTGTCTCAGACCACTCCTTTTCACATATATTTTATCTTTCTGAGGACACCATATCCTTGTGCATCTGTGACTTGCACATGCTGTTTCCCTTTTCTGGAAAGCACTTCTTCCCTTCCTTGCTTGAAAAAAATAGTTCAAATGTCACCTACTTTATGAAGCCATTTCCTACACTCCCAGGAGATTTAAACAGATAGATCATGCTTTAGCCGCCTTTGTATTTTTAGAACCCATTGCAATAATTATCATAGCAATGGCTTCTAATAGAAACAGACTTTTAAAAATGTTTAATGATAAATATTATTGCTGTATTCTGAAAAAAAAATGAAAAACAATACAGATCTGTATAAGGTAAAAAGTGAGTAAAGTAAAAACAATCTACCCACGCCTACAATACTGAGTTATCAGTTCAGTCACTCAGTTTTGTCCCACTCTTTGCAACCCCATGAATCACAGCATGCCAGGCCTCCCTGTCCATCACCAACTCCTGGAGTTCACTCAAACTCATGTCCATTGAGTCAGTGATGGCATCCAGCCATCTCATCCTCTGTTGTCCCCTTCTGTTGCCCCCAATCCCTCCAGGCATCAGGATCTTTTCCAATGAGTCAACTTCGCATGAGGTGGCAAAAGTATTGGAGTTTCAGCTTCAGCATCAGTCCTTCCAATGAACACCCAGGACTGATCTCCCGCGGGATGGACTGGTTGGATCTCCTTGCAGTGCAAGGGACTCTCAAGAGTCTTCTCCAACACCACAGTTCAAAAGCATTAATTCTTCAGTGCTCAGCTTTCTTCACAGTCCAACTCTTACATCCATAGATGACCACTGGAAAAACCATTGCCTTGACTAGACAGAACTTTGTTGGCAAAATGATGTCTCTGCTTTTCTATATACTGTCTAGGTTGGTCATAACTTTTCTTCCAGGGAGTGTCTTTTAATTTCATGGCTACAGTCACCGTCTGTGGTGATTTTAGAGCCCCCTCCCCCCCCCAAAAAAAGTCTGACACTGTTTCCACTGTTTCCCCATCTATTTCCCATGAAGTGATGGGACCGAATGCCATAATCTTCGTTTTTTGAATGTTGAGCTTTAAGCCAACTTTTTCACTCTCCACTTTCACTTTCATCAAGAGGCTTTTTAGTTCCTCTTCACTTTCTGCCATAAGGGTGGTGTCATCTGCATATCTGAGGTTATTGATATTTCTCCTGGCAATCTTGATTCCAGCTTGTGTTTCTTCCAGTCCAGCGTTTCTCATGATGTACTCTGCATATAAGTTAAATAAACAGGGTGACAATATACAGCCTTGACGTACTCCTTTTCCTATCTGGAACAAGTCTGTTGTTCCATGTCCAGGTCTAACTGTTACTTTCTGACTTGCATATAGGTTTCTCAAGAGGCAGGTCAAATGGTCTGATATTCCCATCTCAGAATTTTTCACAGTTTATTGTGATCCACACAGTCAAAGGCTTTGGCATATAATCACCATTAAATCAGATCTTGTGTGTACTATTTTACACACTTGTGGGTGTATAGTTTTTAAAAATTCAAACCTGTTTTTGAATGACTGAAGGAGTGAGTAAAGGAACTTCAGATGTTATTCATAACAATTTACTAATTAGTTGAAGTCAGGAAAGATTTTTTATGAGGTTAGAAAATAAACAATAGATTGTGAAGGAGTATTGAAAGAAATAAAATCAAAAAAATAGGGAATTCCCTGGTGGTCCAGTGGTTAAGACTACACACTTCCACTGCAAGGGACACGGGTTCCATCCCTTGTCTGGAAACTAAGATCCTGCAAGCCACAAAGGATGGCCAACAAACCAAAAATAAAAAAAAACAAAAACTACTGCAACTTCATGACTGAGTTGCCTGTGTTATGCTTAACATAGAGTCAAATATAATTTCAAAGCTTCAAATTGTGGATACATAGGCAGAAAGTTTTAACAAGATGCAAGAAGGAAGATAATCCTTCTTATATATCTCTCTGAATACCAGTTTTTATACTTGTACAACACAAGTAATCCCAATTTATAGGGTTTATGAAAGGATTAGGGATAAAATATATTAATATGATTGCCATGCAGTCGAGCAATTCAGTTCAGTTCAGTCGCTCAGTCGTGTCCGACTCTTTGTGACCCCATGAATTGCAGCACGCCAGGCCTCCCTGTTCATCACCATCTCCTGGAGTTCACTCAGACTCACGTCCATCGAGTCCGTGATGCCATCCAGCCATCTCATCCCTGCTCGTCCCCTTTTCCTCCTGCCCCCAATCCCTCCCAGCATCAGAGTGTTTTCCAATGAGTCAACTCTTCGCATGAGGTGGCCAAAGTACTGAAGTTTCAGCTTTAGTATCATTCCTTCCAAAGAAATCCCAGGGTTGATCTCCTTCAGAATGGACTGGTTGAAATGGGAAATAGATGGGGAAACAGTGGAAACAGTGACAGACTTTATTTTCTTGGACTCCAAAATCACTGTAGATGGTGACTGAAGCCATGAAATTAGAAGACACTTACTCCTTGGGAAAAAAAGCTATGAAAAACATAGACAGCATATTAAAAAGCAGAGCCATTACTTTACCAACAAAGGTCAATCTAGTCAAAGCTATGGTTTTTCCAGTGGTCATGTATGGATGTGAGAGTTGAACCATAAAGACGGCTGAACACCAAAGAACTGATGCTTTGAACTGTGGTGTTGGAGAAGACTCTTGAGAGTCCCCTGGATTGTTAGGAGATCCAACCTGTCCATCCTAAAGGAAATCAGTCCTGAGTATTCTTTGGAAGGACTAATGCTGAAGCTGAAGTTCCAATATTTTGGCCACCTGATACAAAGAGCTGCTGCTGCTGCTGCTGCTAAGTCACTTCAGTTGTGTCCAACTCTGTGCGATCCCATAGGCGGCAGCCTACCAGGCTCCCCCATCCCTGGGATTCTCCAGGCAAGAACGCTGGAGTGGGTTGCCATTTCCTTCCCCAATGCATAAAAGTGAAAAGCGAAAGTGAAGTCACTCAGTTGTGTCAGACCCTCAGCGAGCCCAAGGACTACAACCTTCCAGACTCCTCCATCCATGGGATTTTCCAGGCAAGAGTACTGGAGTGGGGTGCCCTGGCCTTCTCCAGATGCAAAGAGCTGGCTAATTAGAAAAGACTTTGATGCTGAGAAAGACTGAAGGCAGGAGGAGAAGGGGACAAGAGAGAATGAGATGGTTGGATGGCATCTCCAGCTCAATGGACATGAGTTTGAGCTAGGTCCAGGAGATGGTGAAGGATGGGGAAGCCTGGCATGTTGTATTCCATGAGTTTGCAAAGAGTCAAACATGACTCAGTGACTGCACAGCAACAACATTTACAAATTAACCTCAGCAATATTATCCAAAGACAGAAACACATACTGAGACTTACATATATACCCAGAAAGACAGAGATCTCATAGTTTCTGCTTTACGTTTAAAATGTCTCTTGCCACCCCCTCCTCCCCTTTTTCACCCTTGGCTTGAAGTTGTACTATTAATAATTAACCTGAGGCTGAAGTCTCAGGAAAGTAGCTTGTGTATCTCTTGGACATGATAACTTCAAGTTTTCTCTAGACATTAAAAAAAAAGTTGTTTTTAATCTCATGTGCAAAAAACAACAACAACAACAACAACAAACCAAAACCAGTTTTGCAAATTCAAAAAATTTTTGTCTTAGCCAATTTTTTTCAGAGTCTAAAGAATATTGTGTTCATACTGTCTTTTTTCTCTCTGTGGTCATGGTCTCCAGCTAAAATTTAAACCAGCGAGAGCTCCAATTGACTCTGATAACAGAGGCATATTGGCTGATAAAATCTTGTCCCAGAGGGGTTGTCTCTCTGGCTAGGTGAGGTCTTAGTCCCATCAGAAGAATCTGAACAGTAAGGGAAATTGTAGGAGTGTGGGAAGCTTGATTCTTTCCTCTCCCCTATCCCCTCCCCACCAAGAGAGAGGAGAAATTAGAAGGGAATTCTTTAGAATGTTAGGAGTGTTTTTCTGAATCCTCAGGCTTTTTATTATAAGAGACAGTCCTAGACATAAGGTAACCTCAGTCCATTTTCCCATCCTGTGGCAATAAGATAAAGACTCACTTTCAGGCTCCCCCCCTCCCCCCAATTTTTTTTTTTTTTTCATGTGAAGTGAAAGTCGTTCAGTTGTGTCTGACTCTTTGTGACCCCGTGGACTGTAGCCTGTCAGGCTTGTCTGTCCATGGAATTCTCCAGGCCATGGAGCGGGTAGCTATTACCTTCTCCAGGAGATCTTCCCAACTCAGGGATCAAATCCAGGTCTTCTGCATTGCAAGTGGATTCTTTACTGTATGAGCCACCAGGGAAATAAAGGGCAGACACTGCCACAGTAAGAGTGAATTTTTTTCCCCCTTTCTTAGCCCTTACAGGGGTTTTCTTCTAGCTTAGAAAGGGATCATCCCATGTTGAATAGCCTACAACCAAGAACTGAGTGCTCCTAGAAATGCAATCCAGTGTCCCAGATACATTTGGAAAGCACCAGAAGGGGATTTAGAGCATCCCCTGAATTCCCTTCAATCTTTTTCTCTGATGGAGTTTTGGACATCCTCTACTTCTCCATCTAATAATAGCCAGACATCTCTGGGCCCCCTTTGATACCCTGTGCAGGGAACCCAACCCGGCATGGCTGGAGAAGGGCTTTTCTTCTCCAGTGCATTGCCAGAGCTCTCCTTGAGAGAGGTCTGTTGCAGCATCATGGTCTATACTACAGTGGCCAACTCAATAGTCTATTCATTTCAGTGTATGGGTTGCTAAGGCCTGGAGTGAAGGAGGAACTCATGGAGACCAGATGCAAAGAGCTGGCTAATTAGAAAAGACTTTGATGCTGAGAAAGACTGAAGGCAGGAGGAGAAGGGGACAAGAGAGAATGAGATGGTTGGATGGCATCTCCAGCTCAATGGACATGAGTTTGAGCTAGGTCCAGGAGATGGTGAAGGATGGGGAAGCCTGGCATGTTGTATTCCATGAGTTTGCAAAGAGTCAAACATGACTCAGTGACTGCACAGCAACAACATTTACAAATTAACCTCAGCAATATTATCCAAAGACAGAAACACATACTGAGACTTACATATATACCCAGAAAGACAGAGATCTCATAGTTTCTGCTTTACGTTTAAAATGTCTCTTGCCACCCCCTCCTCCCCTTTTTCACCCTTGGCTTGAAGTTGTACTATTAATAATTAACCTGAGGCTGAAGTCTCAGGAAAGTAGCTTGTGTATCTCTTGGACATGATAACTTCAAGTTTTCTCTAGACATTAAAAAAAAAGTTGTTTTTAATCTCATGTGCAAAAAACAACAACAACAACAACAACAAACCAAAACCAGTTTTGCAAATTCAAAAAATTTTTGTCTTAGCCAATTTTTTTCAGAGTCTAAAGAATATTGTGTTCATACTGTCTTTTTTCTCTCTGTGGTCATGGTCTCCAGCTAAAATTTAAACCAGCGAGAGCTCCAATTGACTCTGATAACAGAGGCATATTGGCTGATAAAATCTTGTCCCAGAGGGGTTGTCTCTCTGGCTAGGTGAGGTCTTAGTCCCATCAGAAGAATCTGAACAGTAAGGGAAATTGTAGGAGTGTGGGAAGCTTGATTCTTTCCTCTCCCCTATCCCCTCCCCACCAAGAGAGAGGAGAAATTAGAAGGGAATTCTTTAGAATGTTAGGAGTGTTTTTCTGAATCCTCAGGCTTTTTATTATAAGAGACAGTCCTAGACATAAGGTAACCTCAGTCCATTTTCCCATCCTTGGCAATAAGATAAAGACTCACTTTCAGGCTCCCCCCCTCCCCCCAATTTTTTTTTTTTTTTCATGTGAAGTGAAAGTCGTTCAGTTGTGTCTGACTCTTTGTGACCCCGTGGACTGTAGCCTGTCAGGCTTGTCTGTCCATGGAATTCTCCAGGCCATGGAGCGGGTAGCTATTACCTTCTCCAGGAGATCTTCCCAACTCAGGGATCAAATCCAGGTCTTCTGCATTGCAAGTGGATTCTTTACTGTATGAGCCACCAGGGAAATAAAGGGCAGACACTGCCACAGTAAGAGTGAATTTTTTTCCCCCTTTCTTAGCCCTTACAGGGGTTTTCTTCTAGCTTAGAAAGGGATCATCCCATGTTGAATAGCCTACAACCAAGAACTGAGTGCTCCTAGAAATGCAATCCAGTGTCCCAGATACATTTGGAAAGCACCAGAAGGGGATTTAGAGCATCCCCTGAATTCCCTTCAATCTTTTTCTCTGATGGAGTTTTGGACATCCTCTACTTCTCCATCTAATAATAGCCAGACATCTCTGGGCCCCCTTTGATACCCTGTGCAGGGAACCCAACCCGGCATGGCTGGAGAAGGGCTTTTCTTCTCCAGTGCATTGCCAGAGCTCTCCTTGAGAGAGGTCTGTTGCAGCATCATGGTCTATACTACAGTGGCCAACTCAATAGTCTATTCATTTCAGTGTATGGGTTGCTAAGGCCTGGAGTGAAGGAGGAACTCATGGAGGAACTGGAATTTGCCACAGTGGGAACTGTCACAGGGATCAGGATTTGAGGGCCACTAGGGAAGCCACACAAAACAGGGATACTATTAGTCTTTACCTCAAAGGGCTATTATATGACTATCAGTTCAGTTTAGTTCAGTTCAGTCACTCAGTCATGTCAGACTCTTTGTGACCCCATGAATCGCAGCATGCCAAGCCTCCCTGTCCATCACCATTTCCCAGAGTTCACTCAGACTCACATCCATAGAGTCAGTGATGCCATCCAGCCATCTCATCCTTGGTCGTCCCTTCTCCTCCTGCCCTCAATCCCTCCCAGCATCAGAGTCTTTTCCAATGAGTCAACTCTTTGCATGAGGTGGCCAAAGTACTGGAGTTTCAGCTTTAGCATCATTCCTTCCAAAGAAATCCCAGGGTTGATTTCCTTCAGAATGGACTGGTTGGACCTGCTTGCAATCCAAGGGACTCTCAAGAGTCTTCTCCAACACCACAGTTCAAAAGCATCAATTCTTCAGCGCTCAGCCTTCTTCACAGTCCAACTCTCACATCCATACATGACCACAGGAAAAACCATAGCCTTGACTAGATGGACCTTAGACGGCAAAGTAATGTCTCTGCTTTTGAATATACTATCTAGGTTGGTCATAACTTTTCTTCCAAGGAGTAAGCCTGGATGAAAACCAGTGATCCTAGCCACCAAATGAGAAAGGGCTAGAAACTGTTTTTCCCTGGATCTTTTCCCCAATGAAAAATGCAATATCAAGGAGGCAGAAACTGTAAATGCAGGTACAAAGTTTATTATTAGAGACCTAGCACAACAGCAGGTGGGAGAGCACATAGAAAAATGGTTTATTTAGCTGAGACAGAAGCAAGGCAGAGAAGCACACCCAGGAAGAGAGGGTGTGGATGTCCCCTTAGTGAGGAGGAACCAGTAAAGAAGCAGTTAAGTCATTTGTATAGGTCAGCTCTTCCAGGTCTTTGTCTTCCTTCAGGCCAATTATCCAGTTTCTTTTCCCACACCTCACCTACCCTGGGGCCCTCCCCTGGGGTGCACATGCACCCCTCAGCCAAAGTTTCTGGGAGATGCGAGATTCATTATGGTCTGGCATTATCCCTTGACTTTTAACCCACAAGGAGCCTCTCCAAGTATGTGTAGTGTCTCCCTTGTCCCAAAAGAGAGGGGAGGGAGATCCCTTAATACTTTACTTTTTGTAAAAGATTTTGCCTCTCTTTGTCCTTGCTATGATTATTTCCTTGAGATGTTTATAAGAGACAAAGAACAGCTATTTACCCTGTTTCTGTTGTTATCTCCATTCAAAGGGCAAACAGGAGGATGATTGTAAACGCCTCAACTGGAGCCCAACTAACCCTTATTTCAGGAAATGCAAACAGAAGGCTAGTTGTAAATGTCTAACCTGTAGCCCATCTATCTCCTACTTTACTGGGACCTGGTTTCTAGGGCAGGAGAACAGAGCTGGGGACAAAGCAAGCTCTTCAGAGAGGAACATGTGGGTACATCTTTCTTCTCCTGACTTGGAGAGAGACAGGAACACTCACACCCTCCCCTCACCCTGTCTCCATTCTGCCCTCCTCCAGCTCTCTAGAGAGCACATAGAGGATTCTGGCCATCACAAGCTCCATCACCATTGTGCAGGCTCCACAAACCATGCCTGTCCTCTCATTGACTCTCTCTCAGTCTGGAATCAGGAATGAGGAGGCAGGATGATTCCACACACATTTCTAAGCAATACTTTGAACATTTCCAGGAAATGTTCACTTTTCCAGGAAAGTGAGTATGTGGGCTAAAATGAAAAAGGGCAATGCTGGTTAGAATGAAAACATCATGTGTGGAATCTATGAGGAGTTTTGCCTTCTCTAAACCCCTCATTCAACCAATGAACAAAGTCTAGAGAAGTGAAACACAGCATCCAGGCTCAGGTTCACACTCCAAATGGGCATGTTGACGAGTCCAGCACGAGGTCTCTCACCGATGGCAGCAGCATCCACTATGAGAAACTTGGTCTCTAGAGACCCCCAATACCTCTGGGTTAACATACCCATGAGAAATACCAACTTAATGTGGTTCTTCTCCAGTAAGTCAGGGCATGTAGTCAGGGCAGTATCCAGGCAGGTCAGAAGCAAGGTCAGAGGCCTGCTCTTCTTTCTTTGTCTCTGGAGCCTGATTAATACTACTTGCATTTAACTCCTTTGACACACTGTCACACTGCCTTTGAGCCAAGGACAATGGGTGGGCTCTGGCTCCTTTCTACCCTTGGGCGAACTGGTGCTCCCAAAAATGCCCCTTGGGAGGGCTCAGCAAGGTAGCCACACCTCCTCTCTCTTCCCACAGGCTTCCAGCTCAGCAGGCCTCTTCTGCAGCTGATTGTCCTTAGGTATGCAGACCAAGAACTCCAACTGGGCTTCGATGACTTCCTCAACTGCCTGATCTGGCTGGAGAATGCAAGCTGTAAGTGTCCAGAAGGGCTGTGTATTCTTGGGCCCCAGGGCTAGCCCAGTTCCTCCAGTCTCCTTCCAGGAGCACAGAAGAAGCAACCTGCTGGAAATTCCAGGAAAGGCAGGCTGAGCCACCCCCAGCTCCACCCACATCCTTGTGACTTGTGTGGTTAGCCTAAGGGTGGCAGTGCATGTATCTTATCTTCAGTGTTTTTGACAGTCATTCTCCATTCATTCAGTGTCTTTGTGGGAGGGTAACTGAGTGAGGAGGGGGTTCCCACGTTATAATTGAGAGAAGGCCAAATCTCATCACAGCACACAGAACTGAAAGAATTTCTCTCTCTCTCTCCCTCTCCCCTTCTCCACTGTTCTGTGTTTTGTAAGCCCTAGACACTGACCCAATTGTCTCAGAGAAGATCTGTTACCCAGGAAGAGAAAGAGATTATGTGTAGATGGTCCTTAGCCTTTGCAGTTTATATCCACCTACCCATCACTGGGTGATTATACAGTTGAACTGTATCAGGGTGGCTGCTGTGGGGATGTCATCTGTGCAAATGCCCCCCAGATGCCTACATTTGTGTAAATGCTCTGGGGTCACCATTTTGAATCTTAACAATATTTTTAACAAGGGGTCCCACATTTCCATTTTGTACTATGTCCCACATATTATGAAATCAGTCCTATTTGGCACTTTCTAAAGTGTGTTTACTGGATGACTTCCAAGCACTGGCTAAACAGTAGCAAGGTGTGTGCTCCTTGGTTCCATGGTGGAGATCTC
>SJYC01080935.1:0-13717 GCA_006408675.1 Madoqua kirkii | reverse complement strand
CTAAAGTGTGTTTACTGGAGACTTCCAAGCACTGGCTAAACAGTAGCAAGGTGTGTGCTCCTTGGTTCCATGGTGGAGATCTCCCTCTGTTTCTTTAGGGACTCTTAGAACTCAAGGAGTTACTCTTTTAAAGCATGTCTCTTCCAGACTATAAGCTCCAAGAGAGACCTACTGAGTAAAGAAGCAAGGTACACATGTTCACTGATGCTGCAGATGGTCCAAGACAGGCAGACAGGCCCTGAAGAGCCTGACCTGCCATGCTGTGTCTGGGCTTTCCCTGGGTGTGACTGGGAACCAATGAGAGGTGCATTTTAGAAAGAGCTTTCTGAAAGATCATCTATTATTAGACTTACAGGTGGTCAGAGCTGACCTGACATAATGAGATTTGGTAATTTCTCTTCTCTCAGCTGCCATTTTCTTTCTGAATTCCCTCAGGCCCAACCCTTTTCCTGCAGGAGGTTCCAAGCTTATTCTCAAAATGGAGAAATATTAATGAAAAGGTGCTCAAAACTGGACATCATCCTCCTGGATCCTCGTGTTAGATTCACCATCTGCTGCTGCTGCTGCTGCTGTTACCTAGAGAACTTCAAAAACACCAAAACTGGGGCTTTATCCCAGATTAATTTTAACTTTTTATCCTAGAGATATTTGCTCATACACCTAAGTATAAAGAATAATAACCAGCCTCCATGTGCCTTTCACCAGTACTTCTGAAATCCCGCCCCATGGAAATACTGGGAGAGCTTCCAAAACTATTAATGACCAGTATGCACAGACCAATTAAATTAGAATCTAAGGGGTAGTAACATACCATCATTTTTATTAAAATTTCCCAGTGGTTCCAGCACCTTCTACCCAGCTTCAACAATAATCTCGGTAATCTTTTCCATATGATCCCCTGAGGCATGCTTTTCCCCCTGCGTTTGGTCCTTTCATCTATAAACATTCCTATCAGAAAGACTTCTTTTTAATATAATTGCCATGCCACCTGCACTCTCACAAAATTCTCAGTGAGTCCTCAAAATCATCTAAGATCTGGTCGCAATGAGATTCCCTAGGTCATCTTAGGATCCACTCACTGCGTGTGGTTGCTGGGTTCTCTTTTGTTCTATGGAAGCTCCTTCCCCTTCTTTCCTTTTTTTTTTTTTTTTTTTTTTGTTTTGTTTAAAAACCTTCCAGGGTGACTCTCAGGTAAAACCAGTGTTAATTGGTTCCACCACCTGGTGAAGATGGGGATACTGGCCCAGGAGAAGAGAGTAATTGTTTCAGGTTATTCAGTGCAGCAAATGAGCTCTCTTTTTAACCCCAGCTCTGCCTACATGTGGGACCATCCAGAGCTCACCTTCCCAAAAAGAAGGACTCTTAGAGACGGAGCAGCTTTCAAAACTCATGCAAACCTTTATGTACTTAAACTGTTTTATTTCAGAGAAAAGGTCCATGGGTGGCTCCAACAGATAAGATAGGGGAGCTATTTCAGATCCAGGAGCTGGCTGGCTGACCCATATACAGTAGATGAAGAGACCTGCTACCTGATGCTAAGGGCACTGGCTTCTGCCATCACAGGGATTCCAGAGAATCCTCTAGTTGAGAGAAACCTGAGTCCAGTGGTTGCCCTAGAAGAGGCTCATTTCCTGCCAGAAGAGTGAGAAACTTCCCTACAGGCCTCTCCATAATGGGGAAATAACTAGATCTGTTGAAGGAACTTCTCCACAATCATGCCTCTCTCACATCTCTCCCATCAGGAATGTTTTAGCCTCTCAGTATGAAGAACAAGGAGTTTATTCATCTCAACATAGATGAGGTATGACTGAGCCAGACTTCCCACTCAGGAACCCCTCCAGGGCTAGGTAGAGGCCATACTTCACAAATGACTACTGAACACATGACTGCATATGAAGGTATACATCTAGCCTCGGGATAATAATAATAATAATGCTAATATTTGTGAGGCACTATTCATTTAGTAGTTTATATAGTACATCATAAGAAATGCTGGGCTGGAAAAAGCACAAGCTGGAATCAAAATTGCCAGGAGAAATATCAATAATCTCAGATATGCAGATGAACCCACCCTTATAGCAGAAAGTGAAGAGAAACTAAAAACCTCTTGATGAAAGTGACAGTGGAGAGTGAAAAAGTTGGTTTAAAGCTCAACATTCAGAAAACGAAGATCATGGCATCTGGTCCTATCACTTCATGGAAAATAGCTGGGGAAACAGTGGAAACAGTGTCAGGCTTTAATTTTTTGGGCTCCAAAATCACTGCAAATGGTGACTGCAGCCATGAAATTAAGACGCTTACTCCTTGGAAGAAAAATTATGACCAACCTAGGTAGTATATTGAAAAACAGAGACATTACTTTGCCAACAAAAGTCTATCTAGTCAAGGGTATGGTTTTTTCCAGTGGTCATATATGGATGTGAGAAGTAGACTGTGAAGAAAGCTGAGCACTGAAGAATTGATGCTTTCAAACTGTGGTGTTGGAGAAGACTCTTGAGAGTCCCTTGGACTGCAAGGGAGATCCAACCCGTCCATTTTGAAGGAGATAACCCTTGGATTTCTTTGGAAGAAATGATGCTAAAGCTGAAACTCCAGTACTTTGGCCACCTCATGCGAAGAGTTGACTCATTGGAAAAGACTCTGATGCTGGGAGGGATTGAGGGCAGGAGGAAAAGGGGACAACAAAGGATGAGATGGCTGGATGGCATCACCAACTCGATGGACGTGAATCTGAGTGAACTCTGGGAGTTGGTGATGGACAGGGAGGCCTGTCTTGCTGTGGTTCACGGGGTTGTGAAGAGTCGGACACGACTGAGCGACTGAATCGAACTGAACTGAACTGACAGTCATATAATAGCCCTTTGAGGTAAAGACTAATAGTATCCCCATTTTGTGGAGCTTCCCTGGTGGCTCAGACAGTAAAGAATCTGCCTAGCCAATGCAGGAGACATAAGTTTGGTTCACAGGTCGAGAAAATCCCCTGGAAAAGGAAATGGCAGCCTACTCCAGTATTCTTGCCTGGGAAATCTCATGGACAGAGGAGCCTGGTGGGCTACAGTCCATGGGGGTCTTAAAAGAGACAACACAATTAGTGACTAAACAACAACAAATCCCTATTTTGAAGAGGTGAAAACTGAAGCATAGAGAGATTTAATCCCCAGAAGAGTGAATGAACAAACCCTGCCCTTTTGTTCTTGTCTGGGCTCTTCAGCCTCCTGCCTTTTGCCTTCCAATGTCCACTACTTGCTCATGTCATCCTGGGGTCTTGTGATTCTTGGTGCATGTGTGTGTGTTTATGCATATACACCTGCACCTCACAGACCCTGAGGAATATACAACTTTTACCAGTGCAGGGGCTGATTATAACAAAAGTGATGGAGGGGAGAGAATGGGTCAGTTTTGAAGGCTTGGTTGAAGGCATCCCAGGAGTGGATAATGCAGCCCCTCATCTCCCTGCCACCAACGAGAGTATGAGCCAGGGACAAGCTGCATGGCTGTCATCTAGAGATGTTTGTTGGAAATGCAGAGTACCACATAATAATTGCAGTCAACAGTACCATGTTATAAACTTCAAAGTTGCTAAGAGACTAGATCTTAATTGTCCTGACCACAAAGAAGAAATGATGTGATGTGATAGAGGTGTTAGCTGATGTCAGAGTGGTGATCATCTTTCACTATATCACTGGATCAAATCAATGTATTTACATCTTATGCTTATACAATGTCATGTGTCAATTATATCTCAATCAAATAAATCAAAAAAAAAAAAAAAAAAAAACTAAAAACCTCTTGATGAAAGTGACAGTGGAGAGTGAAAAAGTTGGTTTAAAGCTCAACATTCAGAAAACGAAGATCATGGCATCTGGTCCTATCACTTCATGGAAAATAGCTGGGGAAACAGTGGAAACAGTGTCAGGCTTTAATTTTTTGGGCTCCAAAATCACTGCAAATGGTGACTGCAGCCATGAAATTAAGACGCTTACTCCTTGGAAGAAAAATTATGACCAACCTAGGTAGTATATTGAAAAACAGAGACATTACTTTGCCAACAAAAGTCTATCTAGTCAAGGGTATGGTTTTTTCCAGTGGTCATATATGGATGTGAGAAGTAGACTGTGAAGAAAGCTGAGCACTGAAGAATTGATGCTTTCAAACTGTGGTGTTGGAGAAGACTCTTGAGAGTCCCTTGGACTGCAAGGGAGATCCAACCCGTCCATTTTGAAGGAGATAACCCTTGGATTTCTTTGGAAGAAATGATGCTAAAGCTGAAACTCCAGTACTTTGGCCACCTCATGCGAAGAGTTGACTCATTGGAAAAGACTCTGATGCTGGGAGGGATTGAGGGCAGGAGGAAAAGGGGACAACAAAGGATGAGATGGCTGGATGGCATCACCAACTCGATGGACGTGAATCTGAGTGAACTCTGGGAGTTGGTGATGGACAGGGAGGCCTGTCTTGCTGTGGTTCACGGGGTTGTGAAGAGTCGGACACGACTGAGCGACTGAATCGAACTGAACTGAACTGACAGTCATATAATAGCCCTTTGAGGTAAAGACTAATAGTATCCCCATTTTGTGGAGCTTCCCTGGTGGCTCAGACAGTAAAGAATCTGCCTAGCCAATGCAGGAGACATAAGTTTGGTTCACAGGTCGAGAAAATCCCCTGGAAAAGGAAATGGCAGCCTACTCCAGTATTCTTGCCTGGGAAATCTCATGGACAGAGGAGCCTGGTGGGCTACAGTCCATGGGGGTCTTAAAAGAGACAACACAATTAGTGACTAAACAACAACAAATCCCTATTTTGAAGAGGTGAAAACTGAAGCATAGAGAGATTTAATCCCCAGAAGAGTGAATGAACAAACCCTGCCCTTTTGTTCTTGTCTGGGCTCTTCAGCCTCCTGCCTTTTGCCTTCCAATGTCCACTACTTGCTCATGTCATCCTGGGGTCTTGTGATTCTTGGTGCATGTGTGTGTGTTTATGCATATACACCTGCACCTCACAGACCCTGAGGAATATACAACTTTTACCAGTGCAGGGGCTGATTATAACAAAAGTGATGGAGGGGAGAGAATGGGTCAGTTTTGAAGGCTTGGTTGAAGGCATCCCAGGAGTGGATAATGCAGCCCCTCATCTCCCTGCCACCAACGAGAGTATGAGCCAGGGACAAGCTGCATGGCTGTCATCTAGAGATGTTTGTTGGAAATGCAGAGTACCACATAATAATTGCAGTCAACAGTACCATGTTATAAACTTCAAAGTTGCTAAGAGACTAGATCTTAATTGTCCTGACCACAAAGAAGAAATGATGTGATGTGATAGAGGTGTTAGCTGATGTCAGAGTGGTGATCATCTTTCACTATATCACTGGATCAAATCAATGTATTTACATCTTATGCTTATACAATGTCATGTGTCAATTATATCTCAATCAAATAAATCAAAAAAAAAAAAAAAAAAAAGTACCAGGCCACCCCAGATCCACTGGGTCAGCTCTCATTTTAGCAGGATACACAGAAATTCCTAAAACCACTGAAGTTTGAGAACACTGTTTAGACATCCTTCTGCCCAAAGATGGTGGCAGGGAAACTACAAGACACTTTCCTTCAATGGTATCATAATTTTTATTTCCCTTTTTTCCTTTTCTCTCCCTGTGCATCCTGTCAAGCTCTGCTTTCCTCTGGACCTAAGGGCAGAAAAGTCAAGCAAACAGCCGTGTCTCCTTGCCCATCTCTGAGCTCTTTCCTTTCCTCATGTTTCCATGCCCACACTGAACATATTGGCTCACTTTCAAATTCAGTCATAACTTTGAATGTCGGTACCGTTTTATTGACTATTCTTAGATAAAGAGGTTGATACCATTAGGTGGGGAATGAAACTGTCAGTCTGTGTGTCTCAGTTCCACCATCTGCAGAAAGAGATATAGGCCTTCATCTCAATCTAGAAGTTTGGTGTATAATAATACCATGTAACCTAGTAATTTATTATGTTGACTTATCACTAGTTTCCCAAGATTCCTGTATATATTTTTCTTTTTAAAAATTATTATTATTTTTTTTTACTTTACAATATTGTATTGGTTTTGCCATACTTCAACATGAATCCTGTATTTTATAATTTCACTGAGAAATAGAAACTCTACATTTTTCTTTTCTAGTACTCTCTTTCGCCTTTAACATGTATGACACATCCAGTAAATATAACTCCTCTGATTGATAATTTATAAAACACCCCAAGGATGTCAAGGAAAGATGTACATACTCAAAACAGTCCCTTATGAAAAAAAGACAGACCTATATACCCATCGTTACTTATTTACCTCAAGGTTTTGCCACCAATAAATATGAAGAGAGTGTGAGAAGTGCCATGTATCCATAGTGCATAGAGAGAGTGAGCAGATTTGGAATTTGATAGCTCTTAGTTTAGCCAGTCAAAGGCCCCAGAGTACCATAAGCATGGATGGAGGCATTTCTTCAGGTTCTAGATCACTTCTAGTCAAAGAGTCACAGGTATGATGGCTAGAATGAACTCTGTATTCCTATTTCCTTCTCTTCAACAGGCCAAGTCATTTTGTTTTAAGCTCTTGCCCTTGCCCCATACTTACCACCCTCCAAGACAACAGGAAAGATCTTCCAGTCTTCTCCCTCTCCTCCCTTTAAACCTTCCATTTTCAACTCTGGCTGCAAGTTAGAATCATCTGAAATTATACAACCTGAATGGCTTGATTACATCCCAGACAATTAAATTCAAATCTTTGGGGATGGGACCCCAAGCATTGGTATTTTAAAGATTCTTCTGGTGAGTTGAGTATGCAAACAAGTTGAGAGCTACTGCTCTAAATGCCTCTTCTCCACCCCTGCCCCCCAAACAATTCTAGCCTTTTTGTTCCAGAGCTGGCCTCACTTGCAGTTACTCAGCTAAGAGTAACTTCTAATTTCCTTCACCCAACCATTTTCTGTAACCAACGCCTTGCCATGTGCCACACCCAGAAAGTAGGACAGAGAGGAGAGAAAAAAAATCCACCTATGTAATCATGTTCCCTCAAGTCACCATGTCATGATAATAAAGCTGGTGGGAAGGAGGAGGCAAATAGCCTCAGGAGAGAGGCCAAGAAAGAGGAAGTCCATCCATTTCTCCACCAGCTCACTTGAAAAATGCCCAGATGCTGAGTCTGCTTCACTTCTCTCTGACAGAGGTCACCTCTGTCCTCAATGTACTCATCAAAAAAGAAAAAATATTTATTTTATAATGCCCTGCCCAAGGTGCCTCAAGGTGTCTCTTTGACAGGGAGAGAGCACATTTCTCTCTCTCTCTCACCATCCACACTTAACTTGAGTGCACTCAGAAAGAGCTCAAGACCTCTGCAAAATGTAAAAAGCTAAGAATTAATTAAAAAAAAATGTTTCCTGTTGAGGCAAAAGTCCATGTTTGTAGCAAAATAATCAGAAGGCAAACTTCATGTGGCACAAACAAACTGGGGCTGGCAAGGGAGTGGAAGGATGATGCTCTCTTTCTCTTTTTATTCTCAGTTCATCACATTGACAATGAACATTTGAGGCTACCCTGGCAGAGGTGCACTTTGTCCAGCTGAATCTTGCTTTGGACCATAAACTTCAGAACGTCCTCAGGTGTAGAGCCATCATGTCCAGAACTCTCTCCCTTTCCATTGTCCAATCCTCTGATACTGCCGCTCCACCACCCCCATTCCCCTGCCACCCTCCTGATCCTGGGCGAATGAAATGGACTTAGAATCCATTGATTTGTGTTCTTTCTTTGTAAAATCACTTCCCTGAGATGGTTGATGCTAGCCCCTGTGCCTTACAAACAGGTTTAGGCATCACAAACAATTCCCTACCCCTCAACTTTTCCTATCACATCTCATTACTAATTTTTCAAAGTGCAACTCAGTGTACAAATTCTGGCTTCCATGCAACTTCTATCATTGTACTCAAATGTCTTCTGTGTGACATTGCTTTTGTAAATGTCTGTGTGGCTTCAGATGACAAGGAAAAGGTGTGAGGTCATAATTAATCATTTTCTACATTATAGACATGTTTCCTTGTTGGGAAAACATCAAGGAATTCTGGATGCTTAGTGATAAAACATGAAGATCTCTACCTCCTCCAAGAGCTGATAACTAAGCCTTTGCCTAGACATCTTTTGTGTCAAGAGCTTTTGGATCAAAAAAACCAAATGTAATGCTGTTTCTCAGGAAGTCCAGATTCAAGTTAGATTTTATCTCATTCATCTTGGAAATTAAATAGTCTTGTTTAGGCTTCAGAGATCAAGCAGAGCAGGCCTCTGACCTTGCTTCTAATCTGCCTGCTGTAGGGCAAGACTTGCAGCACCTTAGAAAAGATGGGGGAGGAATCTTGAGATTGTTGAGCCCCTGAAGGGGGCCTGACCAATGGAGCCCCAGGTTTAGCAACATTCCAAGTTTTGCAAGATAAAACAAACAGCATTAACATGAAACCAGGCTTGCAATTTGGTCACAGATTGAGGATAGTATCAGCTTGTTTTGGGATTATAAGCAGAAACTGCAAACTGCAATGTTTTAAGTCTCACCCATGAAGTGAATGCACTGCCTCAGAACCTTTCCTAACTGGGACTCCAGATATTCTGTGACATCAGACTTCCCAGTGCTGATTAAGTCTGGATGTTGGTCAAAACCCAGTTTGGTGATGTATTCTCTGCTCTTTCTATCTCTCTTTTCTTTTAATGTTCAGTTCAGTTCAGTTGCTCAGTCATGTCCGACTCTTTGTGACCCAATGAATCGCAGCACGCCAGGCCTCCTTGTTCATTACCGTCTCTTGGAGTTCACCCAGACTCATATCCATCGAGTCAATGAAGCCATCCAGCCATCTGATCATCAGTCGTCCTCTTCTGCTCCTGCCTCCAGTCCCCTCCAGCATCAGAGTCTTTTCCAATGAGTCAGCTCTTCGCATGAGGTGTCCAAAGTACTGGAGTTTCAACTTCAGCATCATTCCCTCCAAAGAAATCCCAGGGCTGATCTCCTTCAGAATGGACTGGTTGGATCTCCTTGCAGTCCAAGGGACTCACAAGAGTCTTCTCCAACACCACAGTTCAAAAGTATCAATTCTTCGGCACTCAGCTTTCTTCACAGTCCAACTCTCACATCCATACATGACCACTGGAAAAACAATAGCCTTGACTAGACGGACCTTAGTCGGCAAAGTAATGTCTCTGCTTTTGAATATACTATCTAGGTTGATCATAACTTTTCTTCCAAGGAGTAAGCGTCTTCTAATTTCATGGCTGCAGTCACCATCTGCAGTAATTTTGGAGCCCCCCAAAATAAAGTTTGACACTGTTTCCACTGTTTCCCCATCTATTTCCCATGAAGTGATGGGACCTGATGCCATGATCTTCGTTTTCTGAATGTTGAGCTTTAAGCCAACTTTTTCACTCTCCACTTTCACTGAGGCTTTTTAGTTCCTCTTCACTTTCTGCCATAAGGGTGAGTTCATCTGCATATCTGAGATTATTGATATTTCTCCCAGCAATCTTGATTCCAGCTTGTGTTTCTTCCAGTCCAGCATTTCTCATGATGTATTCTGCATAGAAGTTAAATAAGCAGAGTGACAATATACAGCCTTGACATACTCCTTTTCCTATTTGGAACCAGTCTCTTGTTCCATGTCCAGTTCTAACTGTTGCTTCTTAACCTGCATACAGATTTCTCAAGAGGCAGGCCAGGTGGTCTGGTATTCCCATCTCTTTCAGAATTTTCCACAGTTTATTGTGATCCTCTCAGTCAAAGGCTTTGGCATAGTTAATAAAGCAGAAATATATGTTTTTCTGGAACTCTCTTGCTTTTTCGATGATCCAGTGGATGTTGGCAATTTGATCTCTGGTTCCTCTGCCTTTTCTAAAACCAGCTTGAACATCAGAGAGTTCACGGTTCATATATTGCTGAAGCCTGGCTTGCAGAATTCTGAGCATTATTTTACTAGCATGTGAGATGTGTGCAATTTTGTGGTAGTTTGAGCATTCTTTGACATTGCCTTTCTTTGGGAATGGAATGAAAACTGACCTCTTCCAGTCCTGTGGCCACTGCTGAGTTTTCCAAATTTGCTAGCATATTGAGTGCTTCACTTTCACAGCATCAGCTTTCAGGATTTGAAATAGCTCCACTAGAATTCCATTGCCTCCACTAGCTTTGTTTGTCATGATGCTTTCTAAGGCCCACTTGACTTCACATTCCAAGATGTCTGGCTCTAGATTAGTGATCACATCATCATGATTGTAGTATATTAAAAGTAAGCTAATTCTCTAATAAGTATCAGTATTATTTATTTATATATAATGAGTGGCCTATTTGTTAACACATCCTTTGAACCTGAGATGAAAGTGAAAACTTTCGGTGAAATACCCGTGGTGAGGGAGAATAGAGTGAAGCCCTGCTCTAGCTCCCCTAACACTGAAGCAGAAAACCCCTCTAAACTGGAATAATAGAAAGACCATGATAAAATACTTGCTCAATAAATGCTAGATCTCATTTTCTTATTAATGTACTTGTGGCAGGTGAGGTAGAATGGAGGGGTGTGTAGAGAGGAAATGAGGGAGAATGGTAGAGATGATGATCCCATTAGAACATAGCTTCATCAGAAGCCTGTCCCTGGTTAAAGATGCCAAAGCAAAATGGTCTCTTCCCTCATTTCCAGCCCTTTCCCGAGTCACGAAGCAATGGATAGTTGAGAAGAGTGTTATGTAATAAATGTATTTTCTAGTTTACATACTTGACATTTGACGTCTTGAAGCTTTGCTAACCCTAGAAGTTTCACCCCTCCTAAGGCTACTTAATTCTTAGGGAGAGTAAATAAGGCACACATGACAGTGTGCTTTTCATAAGCAAACCAACCAATGGAGAGCCTATACCCCTACTACGTTCTTTGTCAGACTCTCACACTCTAGGCCACTATCTATCTGCCCTCATTGCCCCACTGCCAGATATAACAGGGACAGACTTTATGCCCTAGACCCTGCTGAAATTATTTAAGCTAGCCAATTCTCAGCCTGCTTACACTGCCTCACTTATTCCTTCTCATAGAAACCACAACAAAGACTCTGGCCAATAATTTTCTTCACTGTGCCTCATGACTTGTCTTGGTGTGTCTCCGTGGCTTATTGCCAAGCAGATGATCCTAACCATCTTCTTAGGACCTGTGAATATAACAAGTTATCTTATCAATAGCAATTGTATTCTGATCGTTGGCCTCATTCTATCTCACCCTCTGTCGCCCCCTTCTCCTCATACCATTATTCTTCCCAGGATAGGGTCTTTTTCAATGAGTTGGCTGTTTGCATCAGATGACCAAAGTTTTGGAGCTTCAGCATCAGCTCTTCCAATGAATATTCAGGACTAATTTCCTTTAGGATTGACTGGTTTGATTTCCTTGCTGTCCATGGGATTCTCAAGAGTCTTCTCCAGCACCACAATTCAAAAGCATCAATTCTTTGGTCCTCTGCCTTCTGTATAGCCCAGCTCTCACATCTATATATGATTACTGGAAAAACCATAGCTTTGTCTTGTCAGCAAAGGGATATCTCTGCTTTTTAATACACTGTCTAGTTTTTTCATAGCTTTTCTTCTTAAAAGAGCAAGCATATTTTAATTTCATGGCTGCAGTCACAGTCTGCAGTGATTTTTGGAGCCCAAGAAAATAAAATCTGTTGCTTCTTCCACTTTTTCCTTATCTATTTGCCATGAAGTGATGGGATTGGATGCCATGATCTTAGTTTTATGAAAGTTGAGTTTCAAGCCAGCTTTTTCATTTTTCTCTCTCACCCTCATCAAGAAGCTCTTTAGTTCCTCTTCCTTTTCTACCATTAGGGTGGTGTCATCTGAATATCTGAGGTTATTGATATTTCTCCCACAATCATGATTCCAGCCAGTGCTTCATCCAGCCTAGCATTTTGCATGATGTACTCTTCATTTAAGTTAAATAGACAGGGTGACAATATACAACATTAATGTGATCTTTTCCCAATATTAAACTAGTCCATTGTTCCATGTCCAGTTCTAACTTGCTTCTTGACCTGCAAACAGGTTTCTCAGGAGGCAAGTAAGGTGGTCTAGTACTCCTATCTCTTTAAGAATTTCTCACAGTTTGTGTGATCCACACAATCAAAGGCATTAGCATACTCAATGAAGCAGAAATAAATGTTTTTCTGGAATTCTCTTGCTTTTTCTGTGATCCAATGGATGCTGGCAATTTGCTCTCTGAATTCTTGCCTTTCATAAGATTGTATAAAGTAATAATTATAGCAATATATTGTTGGGTTAGAAACATATAAAGAAATATATTATAATAAAGACATATAAGATCTTCTAGAGCTAACACACACACACACACACACAAATATGTCCTTTTCTTCATAGGAGATTGGAATGCAAAAGCTGTAAATCAAAAGATACTTGGGGGGAAAAAGAGATACCTGGAGTAATAGGAAAATTTGGCCTTGGAGGGTAAAATGAAGCAGAGCAAAGGCTAATAGAGTTTTGCCAAGAGAACACACTGGTCATAGCAAACTCTCTCTTCCAAAAACATAAGAGATGACTCTACACATGAACATCACCAGATGGTCAATATGGAAATCAAATTGATTATATTCCTTGCAACTGAAGATGGAGAAGCTCTAGTCAGTCAGAAAAAACAAGACCAGGATTGACTGTGCTCAGATCATCAGCTCTTTATTACAAAATTCAGATTTCAGTTGAGAAAACAGAGAAAACCATTGGGTCATTCAGGTATGACCTAAATCAAGTCCTTTATGATTATACAGTGGAAGTAACAAACAAATTCAAGGCATTAGATCTGATAAGCCCAGTACGTGAAGAACTATGGATGGAGGTTTGTAACATGGTACAGGAGGCTGTGGTCTAAATTATCCCAAAGAAAAAGAAATGCAAGAAGGCAAAATAGTTATTTGAGGAGGCCTTGAAAACAACTGAGATAGGAAGAGAAGCAAGAGGCAAAGGAGAAAGAGAAAGATATACCCAATTGCATGCAGAGTTCCAAAGAAGAGCAAGGAGAGATTTAAAAAACCCTTCTAAGTGAACAATGTAAAGAAATAGAGGGGAAAAAAATAGGATGGAAAAAACTAGAGATCTCTTCAAAAAATTAGATAAAAATGGAACATTTCATGCAAAGATGGGCAAAATAAAGGACAGAAAAGATATGAAGTTAACAAAAGCAGGAAAGATTAAGAAGAGTTGGAAAGAATACATGGAAGAATTGTACAAAAAAAGGGTCTTAATGACTGAGAAAACCAAGATAATGTGGTCAGTTACCTAGAGCCAGACACACTGGAGTGTGAAGTCAAGTGAGCTTTAGGAAGCATTTCTATAAATAAAGCTAGTGGAAGTGAAAATCCTAAAAGAGCTCAGTATTTAAGTGCTGCACTCAATATGTCAGCAAATTTGGAAAACTCAGTAGTGGCCACAGAACTGGAAAAGGTAAATTTTCATCCTGATCCCAAAGAAAGGCAATGCCAAACAATGTTAAATTACTGCACAATTGTGCTCATTTCACATGCTACCAAGATAATGCTCAAAATCCTTCAAGTTAGGCTTCAACAGCTTATGAACTGAGAACTTCCAGATGTACTGTACAAGCTGGATTTAGAAAGGGCAAAAGAACCAGAGATCAAAGAAGTCTAGAAAGACATCTACTTCATTGACTAAGCTAAAGCCTTT
>SJYC01080934.1:0-23268 GCA_006408675.1 Madoqua kirkii | reverse complement strand
AGCGCACAACTTGTGCCATCAGAGATGGCAACATGCCTCTCTCTTCTACACTTAGTAAACTGTGCGTGTCACATCTTTCACCTCCTGGAATCCTTCTTTCCTTGCTCGAATCATTTGGAGCTGAATACTCAATGCTGCATATTTTATTAGAGGAGTTATGTCCCTGTCCATTTACTTGAAATTAATAAGTCCTCTTCAGGTTTCTGCACCTCTAGTCAGGGACTTCCTTGATTAGGAATAGAAATGGGAAGAGGCCACCATTTTTTTACTTCTAGATGGATGAAGTCATCAGTAAGTTTGCACTGTAGGTATACTTTCTTCAATTTGCATGAAAAAAGTATATGTTATGGTAAGTGAAATGAGTCAAAGAAAGACAAATATCATATAATTTCACTGATACATGGAATATAAAAAATAAAACAAACAAGAAAAAAAAAATAAATGAACAAACAAACACAAACACTTAGATACAAAGAACAAAGTAGTGATTACCAGATGGGAAGGGGTGGGGCTGGGGTGAAGTGAGTAAAGGGGACCAACTGTATGGTGACAGAAAATTAAACTTTTGGTGGTAAGCACACTGTAGGATATACAGAAATAGAAATATAATGTTGTATATATGAAATATAATTTTATAAACTAATGTTACTTGAAAAACAAACTTTAAGAAAAGAGTGTGGGGAGGGCTGGAGAGTTGAGGAAAGAGTAAATACAATCTTGTCCCACTCCCAATTTCACCTTGGTCACTAACCCCATGTCTGCCAAAAAAAAAAAAGTATATATTGAACACTGGCTTTTAAGGGCCTCGTTTGTTTACTAGAAGCTTCCTTTTAGGCATTATAGGGCTTTTACTAATATTAATAAAGTAATACTTTAACTTTCATCTGATTATACTTCTCATATATATTTTAGAACCCTGAAGGATGGAGGAAACCACTAATAATATCATTTTATTGTAAACTGGAACAGAGCATGGAGTCTTACTTTTAAAAATTAATCATTATATTTTATGCCTGGTGAGGTGAGGTGAAGTCGCTCAGTCGTGTCCAACTCTTTGCGACCCTGTGGACTTTAACCTACTAGGCTTCTCCATCCATGGGATTCTCCAGGCAAGAATACTGGAGTGGATTGCCATTTCCTTCTCCAGGGGATCTTCTCGACCCAGGGATCGAACCCAGGTCTCTCGCATTGGAGGCAGATGTTTTAACCTCTGAGCCACCAGGGAAGCACAATATTTTTTATGCCTATATATCATAATACTTTAAAAGTAAATGAATGTATTCCTGAAATAGTTCCTATTCTCTACTTTTCCTAGAAACTGAATTTAGGAGGGGGGAACTATTGATCAAAGATTCAGGAATAGATTGGGTTATTGGAGATTTCATTATATGAAGTTGTAAATGCAATAAACAGGGATCTCACTTTCCTGATAGGATAGGACATGGGTATACTTTCCTTAGGGGTTTCCCTGGTGGCTCAGTGGCAAAGAACCCACCTGCCAATGCAAGAGACGAGGGTTCTATCCCCTGGAGAAGGAAATGGCAACCCATTCCAGTATTGCTGCCTGGGAAATCCTATGGATAGAGGAACCTGGAGAGCTTAAGTCCATGGGGTCGCAAAGAGTCAGACGTGACTTAGTGATTAAACAACAATATACTTCCCTAAGTATAGAATTTTGTTTTTGAAGGGGTGATCACTGCAGCCCGAAGTCAGGAAATAAGGAGTCTTCCTGGGGCCATCCTGGGGTCTTTCAGTAAACTGAAAGTAACTGAATGAAAAGGAATCTCCAAGAGAGGCCTGGGGAGTGCCACCAGCCCACCACTACAGAGAAGTTCAAAGATAAGTCAGCTCAGAAAAAATGCTCAACCACAGGGCGGATGTGCTGCTTTTCACACCCAAGTCATTTATTTGAAAAGCAAAGGCAGTAAATTTTTGAAGACTTCACAATGTTAGGATTACTCCGGAACAAAAGAGAAGATAAAGAAATCCTAAGCTCCTTCCAGTGTCTTTCTTGCTCACTCATTTCTTCCAGGCAGATTCTTTAAACCTTGTTTACTTCCTTAACAGAAAACCATAAGATTAAGACAATCATTTTCAACCTTTAGGGGTATTTGTTTGTTGACTGTTTTATCTATTGTAAAAACAGTAAGAACTCCCTGGTAAGTGAGTATAAGTTCCACTTGACTAAATGACAAGACTATAATTGGCTTAAAATACCAATAAGGCTTTAATTCACCAGGTGTTAAATATACGAGTAATAGGAAATCTAAAGAGAACTGACTATATTTCAAAAAGCCAAGGTAGTAAAATCAATTAAGGCCGAAAAAAATTAGCCAACTAAGTGAAAAACAAAACAAAACAAAACAGATATATCCAAATGTTCTTTATATGCTGATATCATGAAGTTTTCACTATGTCTCCTTAATTTATTGCCTAAGAATTAATGTAAAAAATCTTTAAGGTCGTCCCCAAATGGCATGTTGTTTAAAAAGGACAGACATTTGCTAAAGCATATACCCAGTCTGAATAAGGTTTAAAACTTACTCAAAGTATTTCTGTTAAAAACATACTTGAATGTCACTGGGAAAATGTTGTCCGGACAGGTTGTTGGGGCATAAACTACCACAGACAGTTTTAGCATCATTCAACTCCTGCTTGCAACCACACTGATGAGAATGGAAATTCTATACATTCAGTTAAATGATTTGCATACTGGAGCAGTACACAAATACTGGAACAGAGGCCCCAAACTTAGGTCTCTTGCATTTCCCACACTCTTCTCTGAACTCCTGTATCACTTATGGTCAATACCACATAGCTCACTGCTTAGTCATGCAATCCTCTATTGTTTGGGTGTCCAAACAGACGGGAAGCTCCATATGTGATAGGAACCACCCTGTTAATACTAATCATGTATCTTCCACAATGCCTTTCACAAAGGAGCCATGTTTACATGCATTCATCCATCCACTCATTCACCATATGTGCCAGAATTCATTTTACATATATGCTGAGGAGATGGGCTGCACAAAATCTTTGCTTTTATAGGGTTTAAGTTTAAATGAGATGGGACAGTTAAAAAAAAAGAAAAATACAAAAAATAAAAATTACAGTAGAGAAAATTAAACTGTAATATCATAGACAGAAACTGAGCAGCTACATTGAATTGGGAGGGCAGCGACCTCTCTGAGAAGGTGTTATCTAACAGAGACCTGAATGACCAGGACTTAACGATGAACTGGGTTGGCAGGTACTATGGAACCAGCAGAGGCCCTGTATGGCTAAAGCACAGTGAGAGAGGAGGAGTATGACAGGAAATGAAGGGAAAAGAGCAGGGAAAAGTTCTTGGGATTTTGGAACCACAGTTTTGTATGTGGATTTTATGATAAATGCAACACAAGGTTTTATCCAGAAAACATAAATGATCCAATTTACACTTTTAAAAGACTGTTCTAGTTACTATATACAACAGAAAGCAAAAAATGAAAGAGAATAATTAGGTTATTATAATAATTCATGAGAAAAGATTATGCTACTTGGAATAATTAGAGCTAAAAAAACAGATTGAGATGTTTTAGGAGTATCTTTCAAGAGGATTTTCTGATGAACTGAGTCTGGGGGAAGTGATGAAAACAAAGAAATCAAGGATTACTCAGATTTGGGGCTTAGGCAAATGAATAAATGATGATGATTTTTACTGAGATGGATGAGGAACACATATGCAGGAGGTGAAAGTAGAAGAGGAATCAAGAGTTCTCTTTAGATACAGGTGCTAACTGAAGATGTACCAGTTGAAAGGTCAACCAGGAAGCAGAATACAGACTTCTTAAAAAAGGCTGGGGAGAAACTAACATCTGGGACCCATAAACCCACACATGGTATCTACAACCATGGGCTGAGGTTAGATAGACAAGCTAAGAGGGACCTGCTTAGAGGTTGAGGGCCCTTTCTGTTTACATTAGTAATTAGCAGATGAGCAAGCTAAACAAATAAGAGGGCAGAGAAGTGGGTTTTCACAGCATTTACATCAAAAGGTAAAGAATTAATATCACCAAAAAAAGACCCATATATTTGCTTCCTATAAGACATTCACTTCAGATCTAGAGAAACATACAGACTGAAAATAAGGGGATGGAAAAAGGTATTCCATGCAAATGGATATCAAAAGAAAGCTGGAGTTGCAATATCAGAGAAGATAGACTTTAACATAAAGACTGTTAGATGGTACTGGCACAAAATAACAGAATATAGACCTTTGGAACAAGACAGAAAGCCTAAGCCTATAGATAAGTCCATGCACCTATGCACACCCTATCTTTGACAAAGAAGGCAAAAATATATAATAGAAATCTCTTCAACAAATGGTATGGGGAAAACTGGTCAACTACAAGTAAAATAATGAAATTAGAACACTTCCTAACACCTTATACAAAAATAAACTCAAAATGGGTTAAAGACCTAAACACAAGACCAGAAACAATTTAACTCTTTAAGAGTAAAACATGGACAAAACATGCTCTGACATAAATCACAGCAAGATCCTCCTACAGTAATGGAAATAAAAGCAAAAATTAACAAATGGGACCTAACTAAACTTAAAAGCTTTTGCACAATGAAGTAAACTACAAGCAAGGTGAAAAGACAGCCCTCAGAATGGGAGAAAATAATAGCAAACGAAACAACTGACAATTAATCTCCAAAATATACAAGCAGCTCATGAAGCTCAATACTAGAAAAACAACCAACCAAATCAAAAAGTGGGCAGAAGACCTAAAAAGACATTTCTCCAAAGAAGACATACATATGGCTAATAAACATATGAAAAGATGCTCAACATTGCTCATTACTAGAGAAATTCAAAACAGAACTACAATGAGGGGTCATTTCACACTGGTCAGAATGGTCAATATCAAAATGTCTACAAACAAAATGCTGGAGAGAATGTTAAAAAAACGGAAGCGTCTTACACTGTTGGCGGGAATGCAAATTGATACAACCATACTGAAAACAGTATGGATATTCCTACCAAAAAATAACTAGGATTAAAACGACCATTTGTTGTAGTTCAGTCTCTCAGTCATGTCCAACTCTGTGACCCCATGAACTGCAGCATGCCAGGCTTCCCTGTTATTCACTATCTCCCAGGTATGCTCAAACTCATATCCACTGACTCAGTGATGCCATCCAACCAGCTCGTTGTTTGTCACTCCCTTCTCCTCCTGCCTTTAATCTTTCCCAGCATCAGGGTCTTTTCCAATGAGTTGGCTCTTTGCATCAAGTGACCAAAGTATTGGAGCTTCAACATCAGCATCAGTCCTTCCAATGAATATTTAGGGCTGATTTCCATCGGGATTGACTGGGTTAATCTCCTTGTCATCCAAGAGACTCTCAAGAATCTCCTCCAACATCACAGTTTGAAAGCATCAATTCTTTGGCACTCAGCTCTCACATGAGTGCCAGCTCTCACATCCATACATGACTACTGGAAAAACGATAACTTTGACTATACGGACTTCTGTTGGCAAAGTGATGGCTCTGCTTTTTAATATGCTGTCTAGGTTTGTCATAGCTTTTACTCCAAGGTGCAAGTGTCTTTTAATTTCATGGCTACAGTCAACATCTGCAGTGATTTTGGAGTCCAAGAAAATTAAGTCTGTTATTGTTTCCATTTTTTTCCCCATCTATTTGCCATGAAGTGATGGGACCAGATGCCATGATCCTAGTTTACTGAATATTGAGTTTTAAGCCAGCTTTTTCACTCTGTTTTACTTTCATCAAGAGGGTCTTCAGTTCCTCTTCATTTTCAGCCATTAGAGTGCTATCATCTGCCTATCTGAGGTTGCTGATATTTCTCCCAGCAATCTTTATTCCAGCTTGTGCTTCATCCAGCCTGGCATTTCACATGATGTAGTCTGCATAGAAATTACATAAGCAGGGTGACAGTATGTATACTCCTTTTCCAACTGATGTACTCCTTTCCCAATTTGGAACCAGTCTGTTGTTCCATGTTCGTTTCTAACTGTTGCTTCTTGACCTGCATATACGTTTCTCAGAAGACAGGCAAGGTGGTCTGGTATTCCCAACTCTTTGATTTTCCAGTGGTACTAGTGGTAAGGAACCTACTTGCCAATGCAGGAGATGCAAGAGATGCAGGTTCAATCCCTGCATAAGGAAGATTCCCTGGAGGAAGGCATGGCAACCCCCTCCAGTATTCTTGCCTGAAGAACGCCATGGACAGAGGAGCCTGGTGGGCTACAGTCTATGGGATTACAAAGTGTTGGACAGGACTGAAGCAACTGAGCACCAAACACAGCACAGTTTGCTGTGATCCACACAAAGTCAATGAAGCAGAAGCAGACGTTTTTCTGGAATTCTCTTGCATTTTCTATGATCCAATGGATATTGGCATTTTGATCTCTAGTTCTTCTGCCATTTCTAAATCCAGCTTGTATATCTAGTTCTTGGTTCACATACTGTTAAAGCCTAGCTTGAAGGATTTTGAGCATTACCTTGCATGCATGTGAAATGAGTGTAATTTGGCAGTAGCTTTGAACATTCTTTGGCATTGCTCCTCTTTGGGGTTGGAATGAAAACTGACCTTTTCTAGTCCTGTGGCCACTGCTGGGTTTTCCACATTTGCTGACATATTGAGTGCAGCACTTTAACAATATCATCATTCAGGATTTTAAGTAACTCAGCTATAATTTCATCACCTCCACTAGCATGTTTGTAATAATGCTTCTTTAAGACCCACTTGCATTCACACTCCAAGATGGCTGGCATTAGGTGAGTGATCACATAATCATGTTATCTAGGTCATTAAGATTTTTTTTTTGAATGGTTCTTCTGCGTATTCCTGCTACCTCTTCTTAATCTCTTCTGCTTCTGTTAGATCTTTATCATGTCTGTCCTTTACTGTGACAATCCTGCTTGCAGGACACCAAAGGAAACACAGACATAAAGAACAGACTTTTGGACACAGTGGGTGAAGGAGAAGGTGAGATGATTTGAGAGAATAGCAATGAAAAATATATTACCATATGTAAAACAGGTACTAGTTTCATGTATGACGCAGGGAAACCAAAGCTGGTGCCTTGTAACAACCTAGGGGGATGGGGGGAGGGGGCTTTAAGAGGGAGGTGACATATGTATACATATGGTGGATTCATGTAGATGTATGGTAGAAACCATCACAATACTGTGAAGTAATTATTCTCTAATTAAAAGTTATAAAATAAAGACTCTTGGGGATTCTCTGGCAGCCTAGAGGCTAGTAGTAAGCATTTCCACTGTAGGGGTCATAGATTTGATCTCTGATTGGGAACTAAGATCCACAAGCCATATGGCACAAAAATAAATATATAAATTTTAAAAATTCTTAATTTTTTAAATTAAAAATTTTAATAAAGTTTAATTTTACAAAAATGTAACATTTTTAATTTAAAAATTTTTTATTTTTAAATTAAAAAATAAGACTGTTACAAGAGACAAAGAATGATAATACATAATGATCAAAGGATCAATCCGAAAAGATGATATAACAACTGTAAATATATATGCACCCAACATAGCAGCACCTCAATATATAAGGTAAACATTAACAAACATAAAAGGAGAAATCAACAGTAACACAATAATAGTGGCAGACTTTAGCATCCCACTTACATCAGTGGACAGACCATGCAGAAAACCAATAAGGAAATATAGGGCTTAAATGACATATTAGATGTGATGGACTTAATTGATATTTATAGAGCAGTCTATCTGAAAGCAGCAAAATGCCCATACTTGACAAATATACATGGAACATTCTCCAGGATAGATCATATGCTGGGCCACATAACAAGCTGCAGTAAATTTATAAAACTGCAATCATATCAAGCATCTTTTCCACCTATGATGTCACAAAATATCAATATCACTAGGTATCAACTACAAGAAAAAAACTTCAAAAAACAACCATACACAGGCTAAAAAACATGCTGTATGCTGTGCTGTGTTTAGTCTCTCAGTTGTATCTGACTCTTTGCAACCCCATGGACTGTAGCCCACAAGGCTCCTCTGTCCATGGGGATTCTCCATGCAAGTATAGTAGAGTAGATTGCCATGCCCTCTTCCAGGGGCTCTTCCCAACCCAGGGATTGAACACAGGTCTCCTGCATTGTGGGCAGATTCTTTTACCATCTGAGCCACCTGGGAAGCCCAAACAACATGCTACTAAACAACAAATGGATCACTGAAGAAATCAAAGAGCAAATCAAAAAATACATAGTGATAAATGAATGAAAACACAATGATTCAAAACCAATGGGATACAGCAAAAGTAGTTCTAAGCGAAGTTTACAGTGATAAAAGCTTCCCTAAGGAAACAAGACAAATCTCAAATAGACAACCTAACCTTATACCTCAAACAACTAGAGAAAAGAACAAACAAAATGCAAAGATAGCAGAAGGAAAGAAATTGTAAACTTTAAACATAAATAAAGGAAATAGACACTAAAAAAATTACCTAAAGGCTGCTTCTTTGAAAAAATAAACAAAATTGATAAACCTTTAGCCAGACTCATTAAGGGAAAAAAGGGAGAGAGCCCAAATCAGTAAAATCAGAAATGAAAAAGAAGTTACAACCAGCACTGCAGGGTCATATGACACCAGTACAAGCAACTATATGCCAGTAAGATGGACAACCTAGAAGAAAAGCTTTGTCCAAATTATTCAAAAGGTTAAATCTCCCAGGGTTGAACCAAGAAGAAACAGAAAATATGAACAGAACAATTACCAGTACTGAAATTGAATCACTAATTTAAAAACTCCCAACAAGCAAAATTTCAAGACCAGATGGCTTCACAGGTGAATTTTTCAAAGTATTCAGTGAATAGTTAACATCTATCCTTCTGAAACTATTCTCAAAATATTCAGAGGAAGGAACACTCCCAAACTCATTCTATGAGGCCACCATCTCTCTGATATGAAAACTAGAATAAGTTATCAAAAAAAAGAAAAAGAAATTTCAGGCAAATATCACTGATGAACACAGATACAAAAATCCTCAACAAAATACTAGCAAACCACGTCCAACAATGCATTAAAGCAATCATATAACGTGATCAAGTGGAATTCAACCCAGGGACACAAGGATTTTTCAATATCCACAATCAATCAATGTGATATACCGCATTAACAAATTAAAGAATAAGAACCACATGATCATCTCAATATATACAGAAAAAGCTTTTGATAAAATTCAACATCAATTTATGGGGGAAAAAATCTCCAGAAAGTAGGCACAGAAGGAACCTATCTCAGCATAATAAAAGTGAAGTGAAGTTGCTCAGTCGTGTCCGACTCTTCATGATCCTATGGACTGTAGTGTAGTCTACCAGGCTTCTTTGTCCATGGGATTTTCCAGGCACAGTACTGGAGAGGGTTGCCATTTCCTTTTCCAGAGGATCTTCTTGACCCAGGGATCGAACCCAGGTCTCCTGCATTGCAGGCAGACGCTTTACCCTCTGAGCCACCAGGGAAAGGCCATATATATATATCATATATACGACAAACCCACAGCTCACAGCATTCTCAATGGTGAAAATTTGAAAGCATTTCTTCTAAGACCAGGAACACAATAAGAATGCTCACTCTTGCCACCATCATTCAACACAGTTTTAGAAGTCCTAGCCACAGTCATCAGAGAAGAAAAAAAAAATGTAATTTAAATTGGAAAAGAAGAAGTAAACTGTCACTAAAGATGCCACCAGAAAACCACTAGACCTCATCAATGAACTCATTAAAGCTGGAAGACACAAAGTTAATATACAGAAATTTTGCATTTCTATATGCTAACAACAAAATAGAAGAAGGCAAAATTAAGTAAACAATCCCATTTACCGCATCATCAAAAAGAATAAAATACCTAGGAACAAATCTATCTAAGGAGGCAAAGACCTGTACTCCAAAAACTATAAGATACTGATGAAAGAAACTGAAGGCAACACAAACAGAAGGACCTACCATCGTACTGGACTAGAAGAATCTATACTGTTAAAGGGACCACACTACCCAAGGCAAGCTACAGATTAACTGCAATACTATCAAATTACCAATGGCATTTTTCACAGAACTAGAACAAAAAGGTTTTTAATTTGTATGGAAACACAAAAGTCCCAAAATAGCCAAAATAATCTTGAGAAAGAATAACAGAGCTGGAGGAATCACATGCTATGACTTCAGACAACACTACAAAGCTAAAGTTATCCAAATGGTATGGTACTGGCACAAAAACAGACATACAGACACATAGATATATGAAACAGGATAGAAAGCCTAGAAATAAACCCATATACCAATGGTCATTTAATCTATGACAGGTGAATATAATGGAGAAAAGACAGTTTCTTCAATCAGTGGTGCTGGAAAAACTAGACAGCTACATGTAAAAGAATTAAATTAGGACATTCTCTAACACCATATACAAAAAAAAAAAAAAACTAAAAATGGATTAAAGATCTAAATGTTAAGACTAGATACCATAAAACCCCTAGAGGAAAACCTATTCGAACACTCTTTGGCATAAAAGACAGCAATATTCTTTTGGATCCATCTCCTAGAGCAGTAGAAATTAAAACACATATAAACAAATGGGACCTAATCAAACTTAAAAGTTTTCACAAAGCAAAGGAGACCATAAACAAAATGAAAAGACAACCAAAAGACTGGGAGAAAGTATTTGCAAATGATGTGACAGTTGTTGTTCAGTCGCTAAGTCCTCTCTTTGTGACCCCATGACCTACAGCATGCCAGGCTTCCTAATCGATCTCTCAGTTTGCTCAAATTCATGTCCACCGAGTTGGTGATGCTAACTATCTCACCCTCTGCAGCCTTCTCCTTTTGCCTTCACACTCACCCAGCATCAGGGTCTTTTCCAAAGAGTCACCTCTTCACATCAGGTGGCCAGAGTACTGCAGCTTCAGCTTCAGCATCAGTCCCTCCAATGAATATTCGGGGTTGGTTTTTTAGGACTGACAGGTTTGATCTCCTTGCTGTCCAAGAGACTCTCAAGAGCTTTCTCCAGCACCACACATCAATTTTTTTGGTGCTCAAACTTCTTCATGGTCCAACTCACACTCATATGTGATATAGGAAAATATAGTATTTTCTACCAAAGAGGAAGATAAGAGGAATAGAGAAATGATCCCTATTCATTTTTTTAGCTGAATAGGAAGATATATATTTGTGTGTGTGTACCTAGAATGTGAATAAGATTTCTAAAAATAGCTCATTGCCAGTCCCTTGTCCTCTGCCCTTCCTGGTTCCCCTTCCTCATAAAAACTGTTTGGTGGGATAATTTCATGGGCTTTTACCCTGGGCATGTGCAGAGAGAGAACTATAAGGGTACAGAATACAGTCCTTCACTCAAGGCTTGCAAGTATTACTCGTGACCCCATCGACCAATAAGAATCCTAGACAGTATCTGGGAAGATTGGGACTCTGTGCTTCTTGGCTTATGAAGAGCCAGGGGAGGGAACCTGTGTTTTAGGAATAAAACCCTAGTGGGCTGCCCACTCAGTGTAGATCTTTTATTTACAGCACACCCTTCTGCAGAAGTAAAAATTCCCTTGCCCAAGCCATTTTGATCGTCTGTTCTATTCTTCCAACTCCATTTTGACAACATTTCCAACATGTGCTTCCTGGAAAAACCATCGCTTTGACTATATGAACCTCTGTCAGCAAAGAACACATACAAAGGACTCATATAGCTTAATTTTAAAACAAAAAAACCTCAATCAAAAAATGAGCAGAACACCTCAATTGTCATTTCTCTGAAGAAGACATACAGATGGCAAACAGGCACATGAAAAGGTGCTCAATATCTCTAATTATTCTTGTTATTGCTGTTTTGTCACTAAGTCATTTCTGATTCTTTTGCAACCTCAAGAACTGTAGCCTTCCAGGTTCCTCTGTCTATGGGATTTCCCAGGCAAGAATCCTGAAGTGGATTGCCATTTCCTCTGTCAGTAGATCTTCCCAACCCAAGGATCAAACCCATGTCTCCTGAGAAATGCACAACTAAACTACAGTGATATATCACCTCACATAAGTCAGAATGGCCATCATCAAAAAGTCTACAAATAATACATACTGGAGAGGGTGTGGAGAAAAGGGAACCCTTTTGTTCCCTTTGTGTTGGTGGGAATGTAAATTGGTGCACTTACTACGGAGAAGAATATGGAGGTTCTTTAAAAAATAAAAACAGTTACCATAAGATTGTGAAATCATACTCCTGGATATATAACTGGAGAAAACTCTAATTCAAAAAATATATATACACTGCAATGTTCATAGCAGCACTATTTACCATAGCCAAGACATGGAAGCAACCTAAGTGTCCATCAATAGATGAATGTATAAAGAAGATGTGGTACATATACACAATGGACTATTTGTCACAGAAAATAATGAAATAATGCCATTTGAAGCAACATGGATGACCCTAGAGATTATCATTTTAAGTGAAATAAATCAGAAAATGATAAATATCATGATATCATTTATTTGTAGAATCTAAAAAATGATAAACAAAATATATTTCCAAAACAGAAGAGACTCATAGACATTGAAAATAAACTTATGATTATCAAAAGGGAAAGTGCCAGGGAGGCAGGAGAGAAAGATAAATTAGGAGTTTTGGATTACTATATACACACTGCTGCTGTTGCTGTTGCTGCTGCTGCTGCTGCTGCTAAGTCGCTTCAGTCATATCCGACTCTGTGCTACCCCATAGACGGCAGCCCACCAGGCTCCCCTGTCCCTGGGATTCTCCAGGCAAGAGTACTGGAGTGGGTTGCCATTTCCTTCTCCAATATACACACTACTCTATATAAAACAGGTAAACAACAGGGACCTACTGTATATCACAAGGAACTATATTCAATACCATGTAATAACCTACAATGGAAAAGAATCTGTAAAAGAATACACACACACACACACACACACACACACACACACACACACACGGTGGCTCTGACACTAAGAATCCACCTGCAATGCAGGAGACCCAGATTTGATCCCTGGGTTGGGAAGGTTCCCTGGGGGAGGGCATGGCAATCCACGCTAGTATTCTTGCCTGGAGAATCCTCATGGACAGAGGAGTCTGGTGAGCTACAAACCATGGAGTCACAAAGAGTCGGAGACGACCAAGTGATTAAGCACACACACACATATATAATTGAATCACTTTGCTGTACACTCAAATGCAACATTTTAAATTAACTATGCATGACCAGTCACTCAGTGGTGTCTGACTCTTTGCAACCATGTGGACTGTAGCCCTCCAGGCTCCTCTGTCCATGGGGTTTTTCAGGCAGGAATACTGGAGTGGATTGCCAGTTACTCCTCCAGCGGATTTTCTTCACCCCTAGGACCAAACTCCTCTCCTGTATTTCAGATGGATTCTTGATGGCTGAGAACCCCGGGGAAGCCCCAATACCTGAAAAAAAAATAAAAATTAGTATTACTACAACAGGCAGGTAGCTACATATAAGCAGAGAAATGTGGGGCAGGGGGCAGGTGGCAGGAAATTATGCATCTTGTAAACATCAGGGGTCCATGAGCAGACAAAGAAAAGCAGGAACCTCCAGACTGACAGGAAACCACACATTTGGGTGATGTGTCGGGGGAGGGGGAAGGCAGAAAAGGCGAGGAAAGGCAGGAATCTCCCGTGTCCAACTGTAACCTGTTGCTCATTGTGCTCTCATTAAAATAAGATAAGCCTTGCAGATAATACCATCATGCACCAACGCCATGACACTTCTTATCTAAAATAAATATAGACAAAAATCCCTTCTTCCCTTTGGAAGATGAAACTAGAATGAAACTCAAATTCCTCCTTTGGCAATGACTGTTTGGCCCCTTCATTTGTATTCCCCTCATAAGTGGCTTTCCAAAGAAACACAGGATACAAGGTCCTCTCACCTGTCTCATGTACTCTTGTTAAATAAATCCTCAGTTTACTTTCCTAAGCTCCCTGCCTCACTTTTGAATTCTTTCCATGACGAGGCAAGAACTTTAAATTCACTGGGGACAGTATTAGATTCCCCCCAACTTTTTAGCGGAAACGGACACTGATTAATAAATGGTGATTTGCTATTAATACTTGCACCAAGACATTCAGCATAAGAAGCTCTAATCAAAGTCACTGAGTACTGGAAGAAAGACCACTATATATTCAGTGGATTTCTGTTTTAGTTAATACATGTTTCTCATATTTCACAAATTGGACTGTGAATGATCACAATATTATTAAACAGAAAACTGAAATAGTATCTGCTTCAAAGAACTATTCTTAACTGTCTTGACCTAAGAAATCCAAGAATGAAAAAAGCTGACTGGAATCTTAATGTGGTTCCTTTAATACATTTTATTTGAGATAAGTATAAGAAAGCCAAGAAAGACTGGATGGGTTGGGACAATGGAGTCATTGCCTATGTGAGAAAGTAAAACACATCTTTTTTTAAAGTTTATTTTCTAATTACATAAGAAATAAAACATATTGTGATGATTAAAAGAGCAAATATAAAAGTAAAGCTCACTTACTTTTGTCTATGGGTTTGCTCCTGTGTGCATGTGTCTCATAGATGCCTGCCCAGGTCTCCTTTCCTGCTGCTGTCAGAGTTGGCTGACAGCAACTTCGAACTTTTTTCTCTGGAGAATTGTTCATGGCCAAAAGAGCATTGTGACTACTCCTCATACCCTTGGAGTATGAAAGTAGGTCACATTTAATCAACAGTGAACTGACAGAGAGGGATATAAAATCACCTCAAGGTGAAAACCATCTTGGAGCAATTTGTGCTCCAGAGCACCCCCTCCGAAGACCACATTCTTGCTTTGCTTTCCCTCCACTGTCCTATTCTGCTTTTCTCACATCCCCTATCCTGGGAACACTTTGTTGATAAACTGCTTAAAGAACAATCACTATCTCAGGCTCTGCTTGCATAGGATCCAACTAAGTATATCCCTATATATCCACACTGCTAAGTTGCTTCAGTCGTGTCGGACTCTATGCGACCCCATAGACGGCAGCCCACCAGGTTCCCCCATCCCTGGGATTCTCCAGGCAAGAACACTGGAGTGGGTTGCCATTTCCTTCTCCAATGCAGGAAAGTGAAAAGTGAAAGTGAAGTCGCTCAGTCGTGTCAGACTCTTAGCGACCCCATGGACTGCAGCCTACCAGGCTCCTCTGTCCATGGGATTTTCCAGGCAAGAGTACTGAAGTGGGGTGCCATTGCCTTCTCCACTATATATCCATATATGCATATGAAAGCAAGTTTTGCATAAATGTTAGCATAATATGTATATACATAATGTAGCATAATGAAGTTTTTAAAATAACAATTTTCCTGGAAAGCTTTTGTATCAATATGCACAGACTTATTCCATTGTTCTTAACTGAAATCACATTGTAGGGAAAAAGAGAATTTCTCAAAAAAAGTTTCAATGGCATAAATAAATGTCACCGTTGGTTACATTTCCTTGATTACCAGAAGTAAAGTCATCTTGTATGTTTATGATCCACTTGTAACTCTTTATCTGTGACTCATTCTCATACCCTTTGCCTGTTTTTCAGTTGGATTGCTTTTCCCATATGTATCATCAGTGGTTCTTTATAAATTCTGAATATTGTTCATTAGTCTTTGATAGGTTGCCAATACTTTTTCCTATTTATCGTTGTCTGGTTTTTTTCTGTGCATGTAGTCTTTTGTGTTATTCAGGAGTTTGGTAATATGTTGAACAATGATATTTTATTCATCATGGACTTACTGTATTTACATTTACTTTAAGATCACTTCACAAAGTCATAAACATATCTTCCTATATTCTAATATTTTAAAGATTTTAGAGTTATTCATTTAATCCACCTGGATTTATTTTCATGATTACATTAGGAGTTGATAAAATTTTATTGTATTATCTATAATGGATAACTGTCTCATACATATGCATGCCTCATTCCTGGACTCTTAATCCCATTCCTATTTATTTTCTTTCCCTTATTGAATACCACATTATTTTTACTACCATATATTTGCTAAATATTTTCTTTCCTGGTGCATATTATCATTTTTGTTCATTTTGTTTTTTTAATTTCCTTGGTTATTCTTGAGCATTTATTCTCCCATATTAATTTTAGGATTAGCTTATGAAATTTCTTTTAGGATTTTGATTGGGATTGTCTTGAATTCATAATGTAATTTGGGTTTAAGTGACATTGTTAAAGTACAGTTGATCCTTGAACAACCCAGCAGTTAGGGGCTTAGACCCCCATACAGTGGGAAGATAGGTACTGTTGTACCATGGTATCTACTGGGAATTGGATCCAGAACCTGCTGCAGATACCAAAACCTGCACATGATCAAGTTCCATAGTTGGTCCTCTAAACTCATGGTTATTTATCCTCAGATTCAACCAAAAACCATAGACTATGTAGTACTGTATGTACCAAAAAACATCTGTATGTAACTTTATGATCAGACCTGCATGTCCAAGATTCTGCATTCACAAATTCAACCAACCATGGATAGTGTAGTCCCATAGTATACATTTATTGAAAAAAATCCACATACAAGTGGACCCACACAATTCAAACCCATACTGTTCAAGGATCAAGTGTACTAAATTTTTCCATGCTCAAATACTGTGTACAGCTGTTTATTTTCAATATGTCTGGTACTTTTATAGGCTTCAGTAAATTTTCATTAGTTTTCCCATAAATAGCTTGAATATTCCTTATTGGGCTTGTTCCTAAATATTTCACATTTTTCTGCAATGACAAATATTTATACAAGGTATCTTGACATTGTTTCTAACTGTAGTAGATATGCTTCAAATGTGGCATCATGGAGCATAATGCTAACTGTAAGGTTTTGGTATACCCTTCAGGAATTTTCTTCTGTTTGCTATGAAGGTTTTACTTAGCAACTATAAATAAATGTTAAAGATTAACAAATACCTGTTCAATATTAATTTAAATGGATTTCTTCCTTTCATCTAGTTAATGTAAAGAATTACATTTTTCTGCAATGACAAATATTTATACAAGGTATCTTGACATTGTTTCTAACTGTAGTAGATATGCTTCAAATGTGGCATCATGGAGCATAATGCTAACTGTAAGGTTTTGGTATACCCTTCAGGAATTTTCTTCTGTTTGCTATGAAGGTTTTACTTAGCAACTATAAATAAATGTTAAAGATTAACAAATACCTGTTCAATATTAATTTAAATGGATTTCTTCCTTTCATCTAGTTAATGTAAAGAATTTTGCTAGTAATATTCTTCTTTCAACAGAAGAGTTAATACAATTTATTAATTCATCAGCAATTTTTTTCAAAATCTTAACATGCCATTTTTATGTACTGATCATTACCTACATTTTCATCTTTAATACCTTGCAAGACTTTTCCAAATTCCCCGTTATAAATAGGTACAGGGTTTATTAAATGGAATACTTTCCCAGCAGGTAACTGATTAGAAGAGAGAGCTCAAGTGACTTAACACTTTAAATTAATATACTATTTTTAAATTTCCAGTCAACTTGTTGGGAATTCCCAGTGGCTCAGTGATAGAAAATTGGAGACTTGCAGAAGATAGTTTCCATCCCTGGGTCGGGAAGATCCCCTGGTGTTCAGTCACTCAGTCGGGTCAGACTCTTTGTGACCCCATGGACTGCAGCACACCAGGCTTCCCTGTCCATCACCAATTCCGAAGCTTGATCATGTTCATCGAGTCGGTGATGCCATCCAAACTTCTCATTCTCTGTAGTACCTTTCTCCTCCTGCCTTGAATCTTTCCCAGCATCAGGGTGTTTTCAGATGAGTCAGTTCTTCGTATCAGGTGGCCAAAGAAATGGAGTTTCAGTTTCAACATCAGTCCTTCCAATGAAAATTCAGGACTCATTTCCTTTAGGATTGACTGGTTTGACCTCTTTGCAGTCCAAAGGACTCTCAAGAGTCTTCTCCAACACCACAGTTCAAAATCATCAATTCTTTGGCACTCAGCTTTCTTTATAGTCCAACTCTCACACCCATACATGATTACTGGAAAAACCATAGCTTTCACCAGACAGACCTTTGTTGGCAAAGTAATGTCTCTGCTTTTTAATATGCTGTCTAGATTGGTCATAGCTTTTCTCCCAAGGAGGAAGCATCTTTTAATTTCATGGCTGCAGTCACCATCTGCAGTGATTTGGGAGCCCAAAAAATAAAGTCTGACACTGTTTCTACTACTTCCCCATCTATTTGCTATGAAGTGATGGGACTGGATGCCATGATCTTATTTTCTGAATGTTGAGCTTTAAGCCAACTTTTTCACTCTCCTCTTTCACTTTCATCAAGCAGCTCTTTAGTTCCTCTTCACTTTCTGCCACAAGGGTGATATCAGCTGCATATCTGAGGTTATTTGTATTTCTCCCAGCAATCTTGATTCCACCTTGTGCTTCATCTAGCCCGGCATTTTGAATGATATACTCTGCATATAAGTTAAATAAGCAGGGTGACAATATACAGCCTTGATGTACTCCTTTCCCAATTTGGAACAAGTCTGTTGTTCCATGTCTGGTTCTAAATGTTGCTTCTTGTCTTGCATAGATTCCTCAGGAGGCAGGGAAGGTGGTCTGGTATTCCCATCTCTTGAAGAATTTTCCACAGTTTGTTGTGATTTACACTGTCAAAGGCTTTGGCATAATCAATAAAGCAGAAGTAAATATTCTTTTGGAATTCTCTTGCTTTTTCTATGATCCAATAGATGTTGGCAATTTGATCTCTGGTTCCTCTGCTTTTCTAAATCCAACTTTAACATCTGGAAGTTCACAACCCACTTCAGTATTCACTTCAATATTCTTGCTTAGAGAATCCCATGGACAGAGGAGCCTGGTGGGCTATAGGCCATGGGGTTGCAAAGAGTCAGACATGACTGAGTGGCTCAACATCAACAATAAAACAGCATCAAATTGTTTAAAAAAACTGTGCACACTGTTATGCACTTATTTAATAAAGGTAATGAACAATAACATTTAGAAGCAGCATAAACATTTTGCTTATCATGCTGAAGACAAACAGTAAATTCAAAATCAATTAGAAATCTACATTCTCAATAGCTTAGTCTCTGGAAATGAGCAATTCTGCTATTTGGTAAGATATTTCCAATTTCATCCAAATGGGTTGATGTCTGAAGTATCACTGTTAAGGTATCTGCTGGGCAACCTGAGGATCTTCCTTTAATCCCCAGTCAGTCTATTCTTTCATTTCAGATGTTCTTCCTTACTAGACTTTGATATAGAGTGGCCTATTGATGGTAAACTCTATTTTTCTTGAAAATGTCTCTATTTTATTTTTATTCTAAAAATATAATTTTGCTTTCTTACAGTATTTTAAAAATATTATTCCATTTCTTCTGGCTTCCCTTGTTGCTCTTGAAAAGTCATCTGTAAGTATATCGGTCATTTGTAGGCAATTTGTCTTTTCTCTTTATTTGCCTTTAAGATGTTTGCTTTAAGCATTGGAATGTTCAGACCTTAGAAGTCTTCTCTTGTTACTCCTTCTCTTAGATATCTCAGCCGGTCTTGTTACTGTTGTTCAGTTGCCCACTTGTGTCCAACTCTTCACAACCCCGTGCACTGCAGCATGCCAGGGCACTCTGTCCCTCACCATCTCCTGGAGTTTGCCCTCGAAAACACAGCGAGCCTTACAACTATATATACCACTTACACGGTAATGACTTCCAAGATTATACCTCAACCCAGACCTCTCCCTCACTCCAGACTGGCATAATCGATTATCTGAGCCCAGGTCTCCTGAACTGCAGGCAGATTCTTTACCAACTGAGCTATCAGGAAAGTCCTATGTAACAAACACCTCCTCTTAAAACATCTTAACATAACATGCCCAAATCTAACCATAAGATAGTCATTCTTTTTCCCAAATGTGTTCCTTCAGCAGTCAGTCTTCCGTATCTCAGTAAAAGGCAACACTATTTTCCACTGTCTTAGGACAAAAGGAAACCATTTTCTTTACACCTCACGTTCAGTTCTTCAAAAATTCCACCAGCTCTACATTTAAAATCTCACCAAAAAATCCATGTCTTGCCACTCTCCCAGCTTTCAGTTACCATCATTATTCTCTTGACTTATTGCAATAGCTTCCTACTTGTTCTCCTTGATTTTATACTTGGCCTTCGTCCAATTAGTGTATTTTCAACACAGTAACCAGAATGATGCTGTTTTCTGTGAACCACATAATATCACTCATCTACTTAACAGCCTTCAGTGGCTTTTCATTTGACTCTGAATAAAAACCAAAATCATTTCAATGGTCTACAAGGCTCTTACATGATCGAGGCCCTTCTACCTCTCTGATTTTATCTCTTATCTCTCTTTCTCTTAATCATTCAGATCTAGCCACACTAATTTCCTTGCCATTCGTCTACCACACAAAGCATAATTTCTCCTTAGGGCTTTTGCATATTAATTTGCCCTTCAGATAATCACATGGCTCATTCCCTCACCTCTTCCAGGTTCTTAGTCAATTTTCAGTTTCTCAAGGAGATCTGCCCTATTAACTAATAGTATATTTAAAATTACAACTACTATATCTGCAGAATTCCCTATCTCCCTTCTCCGTCAAATATTTTGCAAAGCATTAGGCATACTATCAGACAAACTATATATATATATTTATTTATTTATTTAGTGCCTAATACCCCTTCTCTCACAACATGTACACTAGAATATATGCTCCATGCAGCCAGGGGCTTGTTTTGTCTTTTCTTCTTTCTTTTCATTGTTGTATTCTTAATGCCATAAAATTAGCTGGCATACAGTAAGTGCTCTGCTCAATAAATATTTGTTCAGTAGATGAATAAATTATGTTTTTCAGTTTTTCTACAGTGTTTCTAATTATGGATTTTACAAACTTGATCTTTTTTTGGCTAACTGCAAATCTGTATTTTACCAAGACTATTATGAGCATTAAAATCTGAGAAAAAAACTTTTCTAAGGTGTATGCCTATAATCGCTGGTTCACAGAATATGAATGTGTGTGTGTATGTGCATGCTAAGTCACTTCAGTCGTGTCCAGCTCTTTGAGACCCCACAGACCATAGCCCATCAGGCTCCTCTGTCCATGGGATTCTCTAGGCATGAATACTGCAGTGGGTTGCCATGCCCTCCTCCAGGAGATCTTCCCAAACCAGGGATCAAACCTGCATCTCTTTCATCTCCTACCTTGCCAGGCAGGTTCTTTACCGTTAGCTTCACATGGGAAGCCCCTGGAATATAAATAGATTTACAAAATAAAGCTGAATTGTTTTTCAATGCTTTTTATAGCATTGAAAGCATTTTTTTATGTTTTTATGCTACTTGCTCCAATAAAGTGTTAATACACATTTTTTAACACCTAGTACCATCAGACTTCTTAATTTTTTCCAATTAACAGATGTAAAATGACATCTCACTATGGTTCTAACTTGCCTTTTCATGATTATTGACGATTAAGCACCCCTCCATATAGACATATTTATCACAAATATTTATTCTTCTATAAAATAAACCTACTTTTTTCTTGTGCTCATTGACTGAGTGAGCAGTTATTTATCACTTTAGGTGCTTTATATAGTTGAGATACTAAGGCTTTCTTGGTAATACTGTAGCTAGCAGCTTTTCTCCAGTTATAGTGTATTGGACTTTTTGATGAATAGAAACTCTTAAATTTAATGTAGTCAAATATATAATTCCCTTTTTAATATTTAATCCTTTAATGCCACTTCTGTAATATATCAAGTTTCCATATATACTCTGGTTTGTTATTAGAGTCTCCATTGTCTGCTATTGTGTACAAATACCACACTGTCTCAATTATTATACAGCTGATCCTTAAATAACATAAGACTGAACTGTGCGGGTACACTTACATGTGAACTGTTTTCAACAAACATGCACTACAATACTACACCATCCATGGTTGGTTGAATTAAGGATGTATAACTATGGATATGCAGGGCTGACTATAAAGTTACACATGGATTTTCAACCTCAGGGAGGGTTGGCACTCCTAATTCCTATGTTGTTCAAAGCTCAGATGTATACTCATAAGTCATAATGTTTTATAACCAAGTAGTTAGTGTTCTACAGCAGTATTTTGGGGTTGTTTTTTTTTTTTTGCTTTAATTTGACATATTCATTTTAGAATATGTAAAGAACTATTTTACAAAAGTCTGTGAGGTACTGACTGAATTTCATTGATACTATAGCTCAATTAGAGAGGGGAGAACTGAGTTTATAGTGATGAGTCTTCTTGTCTATAAATGTTTAAAAACACACTGTATCTCTCCACTTAAGAGATATTTTTCAGTATAAGGTTTTATAACTTTCTCAAATAAGTTCTATGTATTTTATTGGAATACATTTTCAGAGTCTTTGTGTCTCTGACTTTCATCTGGTTATTTCTCCTGTCCATTAATATCCAATCAGTCTTCTGCCAGGAGCCAGCATGAGGAATCCCACCCATGACAAGGTCATGAGGAAGGAAGCCTGGCAAAACACAAGGACGTGATCAGGCTTCAGGGGTTCCCCCTGGAATTTCCTGAGCATCCACCTGCTAAAATCAGAGTCTGCCTGCTTTACTGTGTTAAGCTTTCCATCTACTCTTCTGACATTAACAGGGGGCTGTCCCCCCACCACCTTCTAGAAAAAATTAATTTAGAGCTTTTTGATAATAAATCTCCTGGGCATAATAAGAGTGTTTCAATCCAAAAACCCCTCTGATGGCTTTCTAGCCTGCCTGCAGGACTCGTACAGCTGCACATGTGATTGAGGCCTCCCAACTGCGGGAGGCACAGGAAGCTTAAAACATCCTAGGAATGTAGGGGCTTCCGAGGAGTCAAAATCATTAGAATAGGACTGATTAAAGGTTTCATTTGTTGAGCCAATACTTGCTGCCAAATTTTCATATCTTTTATTTTTAGACATAGTTGGTATATAGAAAAACAGGTAGTAGACCTGGTATTAGCAACATTAGATCTTTGAGTTAAGTACTTTCTTTTTTATAACCCACTGCACCTTTGTTCTACAGGAATGTAATTTTATTTAGTACTTTGAGGGTGATGCAGAATAAAGAAAAAACACTTCTAGGGAAAAGGAGTTTTCTGGTTTGATAGACAATTATCCAGGAAGAGAGCCATAAAAATGTTAACAGGCCTCTTGGCCAGAAGATAATGTAA
>SJYC01080932.1:0-46748 GCA_006408675.1 Madoqua kirkii | reverse complement strand
AAAATTGAACAATACAGAATACCTAAAAATAATGAAATAAACGAAAGTTTAATGTATCTATAAGACAGAAGAAAATTCATAGGTGGCTCAGAGGTTAAAGCATCTGCCTGCAATGCGGGAGACCTGGGTTCGATCCCTGGGTCAGGAAGATCCCCTGGAGAAGGAAATGGCAACCCACTCCAGTATTCTTGCCTCGAGAATCCCATGGACGGAGGAGCCTGGTAGGCTACAGTCCATGGGGCTGCAAAGAGTCGGACAAGACTGAGCCACTTCACCAAAATACAAAAAACTACTAAACAATAACAACAAAAAGATCTAAAAGGAAACTCAAAATAACTATCAGGTAAACAGAATAAAACAAATACCAAAAATAAAATCCAAAATTAATCGATCAGAAAACAGGAAAATATTTGAACAAATACATGCATTTAAAAACTTGTTCCTTGAAAAATGAACAAACATTAAAATATGCAAACCATGCATTGCCTAAGCAATTAGAGAGGGAGAAAATAAAACTGAGAAATAGCCACTGTCACAGGTTAGAATTGTAAGATAATAACTGGGTCAACTTTATGCACATAAATTCAGTAACAAAGAACTGGATGGTTTCTAAAAAAGTTGACCCCAAATGATATATAAAATCAATAAATCAATTACTATAGCTAAGTACTAAGAACTGCCACAGTATATCCTTTAAAAGTCACTATAAACATACAGCTTTATGGGTAAATTCTATAATAATTTTAAATGACAAGAGATGAGAATATTAAACTGTTCCAGGGCACAGAGAAGAAAAAAAAAACTTTCAAAATTTTTTCTGTAAAATCAGCAAACAAGTGAAACCAAATCTAACAAAAATGCTACCAAAAAAATAAAACTAGAAACAATGTCACTTATGATTGTTATGCAAAAAAAAAGAATCTAATAATCATGAACACTGGAAAGTACTCAACAGCATTTTAAAAGAGTATATACCACACAAAAAGGTTATCATTATTATAATAACTCTAAAGTTCTAAACCTATTTGGCTCTAGGGAAGAATAGTTCAATTCCGTAATTCCACATATGCATTGTGAGTGCATACTGATGGTGGGAGCAAACTATGGTCATTCCACTGTGACCAATTTCAGTGAGAGAAGTCACTCTATCATTATCATATCTATTTTTGACCTAGTATTATTAATACAACATCTGAATGGGAAGTCCTATAGTGGAATAACTAAGAGCATTGCTCAGGATTCAGAGATTGAGTGGGGTCAAATCCTGGCTCCAACACCATTATCTTTGCAACTTTAAGCATATTATGTCCATAACATACTTTCTACCTAGTCTCCTGATACACGTCCTTTCTCCCTTCCTTGAGAGTTATATTTTGGGTAATGCTCAGTAACTTTTGCTCACCCAGTATTCAGACTCAGTTGATGACTAAAACATAAGTGCTCCCGTATTAGCTTGGGACTTTCTGGACTGAGAAAAAGAAGAATATAGATACTTTAAACATAAGGCTAGAAAACAATTCATTAATGTCTCTTCTTATTCCCTCTCTGTGCATCTTCCCCATTTCTTCTTGCTTCCTTTCTTGTTCTCTTTCTCCCTTTCTCTTCTTCTTTCTGCCTTTCTTACACACACATGCACGACAGTAGGCTATGAATATGTGCCATTTTTCAAAGTGCCTTGCTGGGATAAAATTATTTCTAGATAAATTAAGTCATATTCAATGCCTAGACTCAACTCGATGTAGGATTCATGGAAACCTATCTAGTAGGTGTCTGAGGCTAGCCATCCGGTTAGAGTGATTTATAGAGGTATTTCAGTTCTGACTCTGAGCTCCCTCCCATAAAGTCACAGATCACCTTAGGCCTATCAAAAATTAGAAGTAATAGGATGAAAATCTCATAGATATTAATCTGTAAAACTTCCTTGCTCCAGGCATAAAGATTATATCAAATGTTCTCCCAGATATGGATTTAAGACAGGATTTTGTTAATCTTAAAATGTCATGGCACGCTCATGAGTCTAATATTCTTGTGTGCTGAGCTAAAATAATATTTATGGATTAAATTCTTTTTTGAGCATTACGTTTTATTTGGGGCATTTATCTAAGGATGTAAGCCCAGGATACAGTCTCTCAGATATCTCTGAGGGATTGTTCTGCTGGATGAAATTATTTCAATAAATTATGTTGTAGCTGAAGGTCAGATATATTCAAAGGATACACTGTTAAATGTTAAAAATTTTAAAAAAACTTTTTGTTGGAAGAAATCTTAAAATGTTAAATAAATGACTCAAATAAGCATTTTCAAAATATCATAGAAGGTAAACGAAAAGACAGAAGAGAGTCAATTCGAGTTTGTACCAATAATTATAATGTCTAACACTTGTTTAACCATGTTACATTGACTATCTATTTTGACCTTATAGTAAATATGCTGCTGTTAAGTCGCTTCATCGTGTCCAACTCTGTGCGACCCCATAGATAGCAGCCCATCAGGCTCCCCCATCCCTGGGATTCTCCAGGCAAGAACACTGGAGTGGGTTGCAATTTCCTTCTCCAATGCATGAAAGTGAAGTTCTTCAGTTGTGCCTGACTCTCAGCAACCCTATGGACTGCAGCCTTCCAGGCTCCTCCGTCCATGAGATTTTCCAGGCAAGAGTACTGGAGTAGGGTGCCATTGCCTCCTTTGAAAAAATATATCTAGGCACGGAGAAAGCAATACACCAAAGTCTTAACAGGAGTACTGGTGCTGGTGAAATAACATCATCCTTTTTCTCCTCCCCCTGCCTTACTCACTCTCTGTAATGTCAAGGTATCTTATCAAGTATCAAGGTATCATACTGTGAATGTCAGACGGTGCATAGGCACTTTACCAAGGTAATAAAGCACGCATGTTAGTCTCCTGGATGCCCCCCACCCCAACTCAGTCCAGCAAAAATAGTCAAGAGTAGAGGGGAGAAAGTTTTATAGTAAATCTATGTTGGGGTAAACAATCTTAGCATCCACAATTTGCAGATATGGAAACTGAGACTCAGAGAAGAAACTCATCAGAAGTCATCCAGCTGGGAATACATGGGACTGGGATCCAAATCTTTGCACATTTATCTCAGACAGACCTTCTGAGCTCAAGTTTGGATTCCTTGGTTACAGGGATGCTCCTGCCATCCCCTTCAGAGAAGAAAAGAATTGTGTCAAGCTTAAGCTTCTTCATCTTTGCCACATTGCCCTTTAATGTATCCATCAGTTCAGTTCAGTTCAGTCGCTCGGTCGTGTCTGACTCTTTGCGACCCCATGAATCGCAGAAAGCCAGGCCTCCCTGTCCATCACCAACTCCTGGAGTCCACCCAAACCCACGTCCATTGAGTCAGTGATGCCATCCAACCATCTCATCCTCTGTCGTCCCCTTCTTCTCCTGCCCTCAATCTTTCCCAACATCAGGGTCTTTTCCAGTGAGTCGGGCTGTTCACATCAGGTGCCAAAGTAGTGGAGTAACAACATGGCCCAAATGGAACTAACTGTCCTCCTACCCTGAAATTTCATGCATCCTCTATAGTTTAACTATGTCACAATCACCTAAGTGAAGACAAAAATTGGAGTCAACCTTGATTCTTTCCATTGCTTTACTCCTTAGTTCTTCCTGGTCATGAAAACTATATTAATCACAGTTCTTAGATAACTTTGAAATTCATATGCCCCTTTCTCTCCTTATTGTCACATCTTGCTGCTGCTGCTTAGTCGCTTTAGTCGTGTCCGACTCTGTGCGACCCCGTAGATGGCAGCCCACCAGGCTCCCCAATCCCTGGGATTCTCCAGGCAAGAACACTGGAGTGGGTTGCCATTTCCTTCTCCAATACATGGAAGTGAAAAGTGAAAGTGAAGTGGGTTAGTCGTGCCTGACTCTTAGCAACCCCATGGACTGCAACCTACCAGGCTCCTCTGTCCATGGGATTTTCCAGGCAAGAGTACTGGAGTAGGGTGCCATTGCCTTCTCATCTTACTTCAAGGCTAAACCTGGACTATTACAACAGCCTATAATTATTTTCCTAACTTTCTGTATCATGCCTCTCTAATCAATTCTGCATTTAACTGCCAAAGTGATATTCCTCAAACACAAATTTGATCACGTGTGGTAGGCTGAAAAACGGCTCTCCCAAAGAGGTCCACAATCTAGTTCCTGAAACCTGCTGACTATATTACTTTACAAGGAAAAAGGAACTTTGAAGATGTGATTGGGTTAAGAATCTTAAGATACGGAAATTATTCTGTAGTATCTGCAAGAGTCCAACATAGTCACAAAGGTCCCTTAAAGAGGAAGGTAAGAGAGTCAAAGAGTATAGTAGGAGATATGTAACAGAAGCAAGAGCATACAGTGATATGGAGAAATGGTCATGAACCAAGAAATGCAGGGAACCTCTAGAAGCTGAACAGGGCAAGGAAATGTTCTTTCCTAGAGCTTCCAGAAGAAACCCAGCCCTACTGACACCTTGGTTTAGCCCAGTGAGGCAGATTTTGAACTTCTGACTTCCATAACTGTAAGATAAGTTTTTATTTTGTCTTAAGCCATTAAGCATATGATAATCTTTTATAGAATCTATGTGTATTAGTCACTCTGTCATGTCCAACTCTTTGTGACCGCATAGACTACAGCCCATCGGGCTCCTATAGAATTCTCCAGGCAAGAATGCTGGAGTAGGCTGCCATTTCTTTTATTGGGAATCTTCTTGACCCAGGGATCAAACTCAGGTCTCCTGCAGATTTTTTACCATCTGAGCCACCAAAGCCCTTCATGCCACTTCTTTTATTGAAAGTATCTGATGAAGTCTTACTACCTATAGGATAAATTCAAGACTTCTTAAACTGCATTCAAGAATTTTCATGATCATATCACTGGAGACATTTTTAGCCTCCTATTCTATAACTGCCCTATAGGGACTTTCTACTTAGAAGGACCAGATACTTTTTCAAACGCTGAGTCACATGGTCTGATTTATGTGAACAATGGACAGAAATCTCAACTAGCCAAGATTAATCCACTACAATCAGTTGAGAAAGGAAACATTTTACACTCTTTAAGTCATCTTACTCTAACAATTCCTGGACTTGTACATACTGTCCCCCTTAACTGGATATCTTCTTCCCATTTTCTCCCTGCTGAACTCTTAAAGACTCAGCTTAATCATTGTCTCTATTGTGAATCTTATTGATATCCCTTGGCAGAATCAGTCATTTTCTCTATACTCCTATAGCTTTCTGATTATACCCATTTAATATGATATTTTACCACATCTTGCTGAATATTAACATACTGAGATATTTATGAAACTGTCTTTTACATTCAACTGTTTGCTTCTGTGATGGTCTTCAAAGATGGCCTTCAGTGAACCACATCTTCTGGTAGTCTAGACTGGTAGTCCTCTCCCATGATGGTTCTTGGCTGGCCAGGGTATGCAGAGCCAGCTCATATCCGCTCTTGAGAGAGAACTGTATACATCTCTTCTCATTTTGTGTTCAGTGATGTCACATTCATAGCACTACAAACTAGTGGGATTTTTCTATTTGTTTAGAGAGCTAATTTCCCAACATACTTTGGTTTATGATTCACAGTAACAAAGAGAATGCAGTGGAAATGATTCTGTGTCAGTTCAGAACTTTGCTTCTAAGAGAACTAGCAGATTCCATGTTCTTTCCCTTGAATGCTGATTTTTACCATCATGTAGAGTGGTCAGTTCCCTGGAGGAGGGCATGGCAAACCACTCCACTATTCATGGCTTGAGAATCCCCATGGACAGAGGAACGTGGCAAAGAGTCGGACATGACTGAGCAACTAAGCACAGCATACAGATATCAGTTGTGGAAATGAAGAAGCTTTGTGAATGTATGAAAAAGAAGAGCCAGTCACACCAACATTCCAAATGAGGCTCCACATGACTCCAGCCACAGACATCATTTCACTGCAATCACATGAGAGAGATAAACCAAGACCAGCAGAATAACCAGGTCACTGGAAGAATTACAAGAAATGATAAATGGCTGCTATAGTTTAAAGCCACAAAATTTGGGAATGGTTGGTTAAAATAATTATTAACTTAAACATTTTCCATTGTCACGATTCATATTTCATTCACCTACAATATCATAGATGAATAGGATAGGATAGGTATCCAGAGTGAATACACTCTGGATAGATAATGGATATTGTCACCTTTGCTTGTAATACTTCCTTAAAGCAATACCTACCTATCTATTCCCCTCTGATGGGATTTCTGCCCCTTCAAAATAATGTATTAACATTGTACATTTACTTCCTAACAAAAATGTGCTGCATGCTAAAGTCACTTCAGTCACATATGACTTTTGCAACCCTACCCGCCAGACTCCTCTGTTCATAGGATTCTCCAGGCAAGAGTACTGGAGTGGGCTGCCACCCTCCTCTAAGGGATCTTCCCCACAAGGGAACAAATCCACATCTCTACTGTCTCTTGCACTTGCCGGTGGGTTCTTTACCACTAGCGCCACCAGGAAGCCTTAACAAAAATATATATTTACTAAATAAATACTGCAACCCCTTCCAAAAGCTTACTATCAATACTCAATTCAAAGAGTCCTTCAAAACTGGCTATCATATCTACCTTCTCATCCTGATAAGTAGTTAAGGTCTCTACTCTCCTACCTGACTTTTTTAAAGGTCCTCCCCCCACAATGACATCAAGGCAAAATTCCTGGAGGTAACAGATGTCTGAGATGTCTGAGATACATATAAAAGAAAGCCTGTGATTTTGATCTGCTAAGGAACTTAGTTATGGCCAATAGCCCAGTTTCTGTTCTGATTATGTAGTTTTTGGGAAATGACAAAAATCTTATTTTGAGTTCTAAACCTGCTGCTTTATTCAACAACAAAATCTGTTTTCTCTTTATTAATATGTCATTTGATTATTTCTTATACTTTCTTCTCCTTACCTTTGTTCTAGGCTCTTGTTTTTCATGCCTACGCATGTTTATATATGCTATGCTCTCTACCCCTATAACTTATCTAGTCATCTTGCAAGATGCATTACACACATTATCCTACATAATCATCTTACCTATCCCAAGAGCTACACACTATTATTTTCAATTTACAAATAAGAAAATCTAAGACCATAAGGATAAGTAACTGGTTCAAAATCTCACGGCCAAGAGCAGAATCAGATGTGTAGCTGGGTCCAAATGTACCCAGATCCGTACAACTCTAAAACACAAAAAGTAGGAGATGAGAGAGAGAATTAAGAATAAAATCAGCTCATATTTCTTTTAAAAAGAAGGGAAATTGAAAGGAACAATAGATGTATATTTTGCATGAATAAATATAGAAACTTGTTAAATACTGTACAGATTAAGAGTTGCCCAAGAAAAAAGTGTTTCCATTTCCACTTCTATTCTGGAGTTATAAGAGAAATCTATTTTTCTTAGAACTCTTACTCTGCAGGATCAAATGTATACACAATGACCACATAAATGAGAAAGTAGATCAAGATGAGCTTCTAGTTGCATTCTTGTGGTTGGCATAAAGTTCTGTACCACAGCCACTCCTTAGACACCAGGTCATGGGATCAAAGATACAGGCAAGCCGACTTGGAAATTACACCCCAGAGACCCACAGTGTTCTGTACTGGAGCATGGTGGTGGGTTCCTTTGTCCCCAGTCTAAGCTGTTGTTTCACCACAGCAAAAGAAGCTCGCCAGCAGTCTTTGTTAAACTCACTCTGTAGACCTCACAACTGGCAGAGCCCTGGTCTAGAGTCATTCAAGTGTCCAAATGATACAGATGTCTGGACAACTCGTTGAAGAAGCAGTGACCAGAACTTTCTGGTGAGCTGCATAGCCACAAAATGCCATAACATTAAAAAAAAATCTCAAAAATGTTTCAGGAGGGCACAGTTTTGTCTTTGCTATTCATTTTTAAATAGAATTACAAAGCCATTGTTGCAAAGCCAATGTATAAACTTACAAGGAATTCTAATATACTTATGAGTAATAATAATGCCATGAAGTGAAAGTCGCTCAGTTGTGTCTGACTCTGTGATCCATGAACTATAGAATTCCATGGAATTCTTCAGGCCAGAATACTGGTGAGGGTAGCCATTTCCTTCTCTGGGGGATCTTCCCAACCCAGGGACTGAACCCAGGTCTCCCACATTGCAGGTGGATTCTTTGCCAGCTAAGTCACCAGGAAAGCCCAATAATGCCATAAGCATTTGGCATAACTTCAGCTCACTTCATTGTATCATCATGACACTTTGGTGCAGTTGGTATCATTATATACTCATTTCACAGTATCAAACTCAGGCTCTGAGATGTTTGGTCTTTCCTAATCACTAGTTGGTAAGTAAGAGAGTCAGGACAGGCACTCCAGTCATTTGATTAAAGAGGCATGATCATAGAGTGATCTTAAAAGCAGAATTCCGAATGCAGATTGCCTGCACAAAAATCCCAGCTCTGCCCCACACTAGTTGTATGATCTTAGTTAAATCACCTCACATCAGTTCCTTCATCTGTAAGATGAGGAACATTACAGTATCTACCTCATGATATTATTATTTTATTGTTATTGTAAGGATTAGATTAGTTAATATACAGTAAAAAAAAAACTAAGCATTACCAATTATTATTACTGATTCCAAATCTACTGATGTTTTACTTCTTGTCTGCCTCTCCCACTCCTGTGTTTGTGTGTGTGTTCTAAAATCTAAAATGGAGGTGGATGGTAGGACTGAGAGAGAAGAGAGGACTGGAGATGGCAGCAGAGAGCTTCTAGTAGGGACATGTAAGCTCTGATCGAATCCATGACTAGAGGAATCTTGGTACAGCTCTGAAGGCAGGAGAGTAACAAAGCTCTAAACCATGCATGCAGTTCTGTTTTGGGGCTAAGCCAGCATAAAATCTCTTAACTAGGAAACAGAAGGAGATTCCATCTCCAATGATGGTGTAGCTCTTTGCTGAGGCTACTCAATCCATTCACAGTTGATCAAAATAAGATCTCCAGAAAAACTAATTACATTTTAAGTCACAAAGTTAATTTTTCAGCCTCCTAAGCTTATAATATCTGTGACCCATCCTGATCCCTTGCCCATTTGCATGTATAGAAAGCTTTACCTGTATTACTGATTATTATTTGGTTATTTGTCTAAAACAAAATTAAGAAAAAGATTTAACATTTTAAGCCCATCATGCATATTTTCAAACTGCTTCCCAGAAAAGCTGTGCCAGCTCACACTAGTGCAGCCACTCCCACCCAACACTTAATATGATTCAAAAAAGGCCAAATCTTTACTAGGGTTAGAGGAACAAATGCATATGGCTGATTTAACTTTTGTTTTTTTATTATCACTGAGGTCAACCTTTTAAAATTTATAACTATTTGAAAACTATTTATATTATTTGTTTTAACAATATTTTATGGCTTTAGCATACCTCATCTGTTGGAAGATTCTGTTTATTTTATGATTTCTGCATAATCTCGATATAGGAATAGCATTATTTCATGGTTAATTAAAGGAAAATGCTCTCCCAGTAAGTTATTTGCTTATTTAACTTTTAAAATGTGCTTCCCAGAAAAGCTGTGCCAGCTCACACTAGTGCAGCCACTCCCACCCAACACTTAATATGATTCAAAAAAGGCCAAATCTTTACTAGGGTTAGAGGAACAAATGCATATGGCTGATTTAACTTTTGTTTTTTTATTATCACTGAGGTCAACCTTTTAAAATTTATAACTATTTGAAAACTATTTATATTATTTGTTTTAACAATATTTTATGGCTTTAGCATACCTCATCTGTTGGAAGATTCTGTTTATTTTATGATTTCTGCATAATCTCGATATAGGAATAGCATTATTTCATGGTTAATTAAAGGAAAATGCTCTCCCAGTAAGTTATTTGCTTATTTAACTTTTAAAATGTTTTAAACAGAAGTTTGGAAGCCTTCGCACAAAAATTCAGAAATTATTTTACACTTTCCTACATCAAACTGATGTACTTAAGAAAAATATCACTCATTTATTTTCTTTTGGTTAAATTATATAGTTCTTAGAAAAATTTACAGGAATGCAAGTTTTACCAGAATACCAGCCCTTTGGGACCCAGCCCTTACAACTGTTCCTAACATAGAGTAAGTATGCTATTTGTTATACAAATAAGTACATCATTACCTCACAATTTGCATAAATTAGACTTCCAAAGATTAACCAAGAATCAAAGATAATTATTAACATACAAGATCCACACTGACAATACCTGGTATTCTGGCTGAAGTACATTTTACTGTCAGAATATCAGAATGTATACACTTGGACTTATGTTTTCTTTGCATTTCTAATTTTTTCACAGACTAGACAATGCCCTCAGTCAGTCTCTCCTATTAGGAAGCTTCCATAAGCCTCTTATCCTTCTCCATCAGAGGGCAGACAGACTGAAAACCATAATCACAGAAAACTAACCAATCTAACCACATGGACCACAGCCTTGTCTAATTCAATGAAACTATAAGCCATGCCATTTAGGGACACCTAGAAATCACTGCAGATGGTGACTGCAGCCATGAAATTAAAAGATGCTTATTCTTTGGAAGGAAAGTTATGACCAACCTAGATAGCATATTCAAAAGCAGAGACATTACTTTGCCAACAAAGGTCCATCTAGTCAAGGCTATGGTTTTTCCTGTGGTCATGTATGGATGTGAGAGCTGGACTGTGAAAAAAGCTGAGCACTCAAGAATTGATGCTTTTGAACTGTGGTGTTGGAGAAGACTCTTGAGAGTCCCTTGGACTGCAAGGAGATCCAACCAGTCCATTCTGAAAGAGATCAGCCCAGGGATTTCTTTGGAGTCCCTTGCCCATTTGCATGTATAGAAAACTTTACCTGTATTACTGATTATTATTTGGTTATTTGTCTAAAACAAAATTAAGAAAAAGATTTAACATTTTAAGCCCATCATGCATATTTTCAAACTGCTTCCCAGAAAAGCTGTGCCAGCTCACACTAGTGCAGCCACTCCCACCCAACACTTAATATGATTCAAAAAAGGCCAAATCTTTACTAGGGTTAGAGGAACAAATGCATATGGCTGATTTAACTTTTGTTTTTTTATTATCACTGAGGTCAACCTTTTAAAATTTATAACTATTTGAAAACTATTTATATTATTTGTTTTAACAATATTTTATGGCTTTAGCATACCTCATCTGTTGGAAGATTCTGTTTATTTTATGATTTCTGCATAATCTCGATATAGGAATAGCATTATTTCATGGTTAATTAAAGGAAAATGCTCTCCCAGTAAGTTATTTGCTTATTTAACTTTTAAAATGTTTTAAACAGAAGTTTGGAAGCCTTCGCACAAAAATTCAGAAATTATTTTACACTTTCCTACATCAAACTGATGTACTTAAGAAAAATATCACTCATTTATTTTCTTTTGGTTAAATTATATAGTTCTTAGAAAAATTTACAGGAATGCAAGTTTTACCAGAATACCAGCCCTTTGGGACCCAGCCCTTACAACTGTTCCTAACATAGAGTAAGTATGCTATTTGTTATACAAATAAGTACATCATTACCTCACAATTTGCATAAATTAGACTTCCAAAGATTAACCAAGAATCAAAGATAATTATTAACATACAAGATCCACACTGACAATACCTGGTATTCTGGCTGAAGTACATTTTACTGTCAGAATATCAGAATGTATACACTTGGACTTATGTTTTCTTTGCATTTCTAATTTTTTCACAGACTAGACAATGCCCTCAGTCAGTCTCTCCTATTAGGAAGCTTCCATAAGCCTCTTATCCTTCTCCATCAGAGGGCAGACAGACTGAAAACCATAATCACAGAAAACTAACCAATCTAACCACATGGACCACAGCCTTGTCTAATTCAATGAAACTATAAGCCATGCCATTTAGGGACACCTAGAAATCACTGCAGATGGTGACTGCAGCCATGAAATTAAAAGATGCTTATTCTTTGGAAGGAAAGTTATGACCAACCTAGATAGCATATTCAAAAGCAGAGACATTACTTTGCCAACAAAGGTCCATCTAGTCAAGGCTATGGTTTTTCCTGTGGTCATGTATGGATGTGAGAGCTGGACTGTGAAAAAAGCTGAGCACTCAAGAATTGATGCTTTTGAACTGTGGTGTTGGAGAAGACTCTTGAGAGTCCCTTGGACTGCAAGGAGATCCAACCAGTCCATTCTGAAAGAGATCAGCCCAGGGATTTCTTTGGAGGGAATGATGCTGAAGCTGAAACTCCAATACTTTGGCCACCTCATGTGAAGTGTTGACTCATTGGAAAAGACTCTAATGCTGGGAGGGATTGAGGGCAGGAGGAGAAGGGGACAACAGAGGTTGAGATGGTGGAATGGCATCACTGACTCGATGGACATGAGTCTGAGTGAACTTCAGGAATTGGTGATGGACAGGGAGCCTGGTGTGCTGTGATTCATGGGGTCACAGAGAATTGGACACCATTGAGCGACTGGACTGAACTGAACTGAACTGAGAACAGATGGACACGGTGGAGAGTTCTGACAAAATGTGGTCCACTGGAGAAAGGAATTGCAAACCACTCTGTTATGTAAAGACAATCAGGACACCAAAAGAATATCTATCTAACAAGCTTTTAATGACAGAGCTCTCCCGGGCAGGGTTCCCAGACCTGAAGGAGGCAGGTCCAGGAAGTCTGCGCACCAGGACTGTGCTAGAAGTTTGTTTATATATGCATGCTGCGGGGAACGGCCAGGTTAGCTAAAGACAATCAGGACACCAAAAGAATATCTATCTAACAAGCTTTTAATGACAGAGCTCTCCCGGGCAGGGTTCCCAGACCTGAAGGAGGCAGGTCCAGGAAGTCTGCGCACCAGGACTGTGCTAGAAGTTTGTTTATATATGCATGCTGCGGGGAACGGCCAGGTTAGCTGAAGGGGTTTGGATAGGTTGCCCATTTGCAGCAGCACGGGCTGATAGGTTTTTCTATGTGGCTGGGGCGGGGCGGCTTTGGCGGCGAAGTGTGCTGTCATTGGTCCCCAGGATCTGGCAGCCTCCCTCCCTTAGGGACTCCCCCGGCCAGGGGGGGAGAGGAGGGGCGGCTGTCATGGCCCCTGGGGTCCGACCTTACACACTCCAGTAGTCTTGCCTTGAGAACCCTAAGAACAGTATGAAAAGGCAAAAAGATAGGACACTGAAAGAGGAACTCCCTAGGTCTATAGGTACGCAATATGCTACTGGAGATCAGTGGAGAAATAACCCCAGAAAGAATGAAGAGACAAAATCAAAGCAAAAAAAACACCCACTTGTGGATGTAAATGGTAATGGAAGAAAGGTCTGATGCTATAAAGAGCAACATTGCATAGGAACCTGGAATGTTAGGTCTAAGAATCAAGACAAATTAGAAGTGGTCAAACAGGAAATGGCAAGAATGAACATCGACATTTTAGGAATCAGTGAACTAAAATGGACTGGACTGGGAGAATTTAACTCAGATGACCATTATATCTACTACTGTGGGCAAGAATCCCTTAGAAGAAAAGGAGTAGCCATCACAGTCAACAAAGAGTCCATCCAAAATGCAGCACTTGGATGCAATCTCAAAAACAACAAAATGATCTCTGCTTGTTTCCAAGGCAAACCAGTCAACATCACAGTAATCCAAGTCTATACCCCAACCAGTAATGCTGAAGAAGCTGAAGTTGAATAATTCTATGAAGACCTACAAGACCTTCTAGAACTAACACCCAAAAAAGATGTCCTTTTCATTATAGGGGACTGGAATGCAAAAGTAGAAAGTCAAGAAACTCCTGGAGTAACAACAAATTTGCCCTTGGAGTACAGAATGAAGCAGGGCAAAGGCTAATAGAGTTTTACACTGGTAATTTAAAAACAAAACAAAACAAAACAAAAAAAAACCTTCTTCCAACAACACAAGAGAAGACTCTACATATGGACATCACCAGGAAGTCAATACTGAAATCAGATAGATTATATTCTTTGCAGCCAAAGATGGCAAAGCTCTATACATCAGCAAAAACAAGACCAGAAACTGACTGTGGCTCAGATCATGAACTCCTTATTGCCAAATTAGGACTTAAATTGAAGAAAGTGGGGAAAATCACTAGAGCATTCAGGTATGACCTCAATCAAATCCCTTACGATTATACAATGGAAGTGAGACCCAGACTTAAGGGACTGGATCTGATAGAGTGCCTGATAAACAATGGATGGAGGTTTGTGACATTGCAGAAGAGACAGAGATCAAGACCATCTCCAAGAAAAAGACATGCAGAAAAGAAAAATGGCTGTCTGAGGAGGCTTTACAAATAGCTGTGAAAACCAAAGGAGAAAAGGAAGGATACAAGCATCTGAATGCAGAGTTCCAAAGAATAGCAAGGAGAGATAAGAAAGCCTTCCTCAGCGATCAATGCAAAGAAATAGAGGAAAACAACAGAATGGGAAAGACTAGAGATCTCTTCAAGAAAATTAGAGATACTAAGGGAACATTTCATGCAAAGATGGGCTCAATAAAGGACAGAAATGGTATGGACCTAACAGAAGCAGAAGATATTAAAAAGAGGTAGCAAGAATACACAGGAGAACTGTACAAAAAGATCTTCATGGCCCAGATAATCATGAAGGCGAGATCACTCACCTAGAGCCAGACATCCTAGAATGTGAAGTCAAGTGGGCCTTAGGAAACATCATTATGAACAAAGCTTGTGGAGGTGATGGAATTCCAGTTGAGTTATTCCAAATCCTAAAAGATGATGTTGTGAAAATGCTACACTCATATACCAGTACATTTGGAAAACACAGCAGTGGGCACAGAACTGGAAAAGGTCAGTTTTCATTCCAATCCCAAAGAAAGGCAATGCCAAAGAATGCTCAAACTACCACACAATTGCACTCATCTCTCAAGTTAGTAAAGTAATGCTCAAAATTCTCTAAGCCAGGCCACAACAATAAGTGAACCATGAACTTCCAGATGTTCAAGCTGGTTTTAGAAAAGGCAGAGGAACCAGAGATCAAATTGCCAACATTTGTTGGATCATTGAAAAAGAAAGTTCCAGAAAAACTTCTACTTCTGCTTTATTGACTATGCCAAAGCGTTTGACTGTGTATATCACCACAAACTGTGGAAAATTCTGGAAGAGATGGGAATACCAGACCACCTGACCAGCCTCCTGAGAGATCTGTACGCAGGTCATGAAGCAACAGTCAGAACTGGACATGGAACAACAGACTGGTTCCAAATTGGGAAAGGAGTACGTCAAGGCTGTATACTGTCACCCTGATTATTTAACTTATATGCAGTGTACATCATGAGAAACACTGGGCTGGATGAACCACAAGCTGCAATCAAGATTGCTGGGAGAAATATCAATAATCTCAGATGTGCGTGTGACCACCACCCTTATGGCAAAAAGTGAAGAGGAATTCAAAAGCCTCTTGATGAAAGTGAAAGAGGAGAGTGAAAAAGTTGGCTTAAAGCTCAACATTCAGAAAACTAAGATCATGGCATCCGGTCCTATCACTTCATGGCAAATAGATGGGGAAACATAAACAGTGGCTGACTTTATTTTTCTGGGCTCCAAAATCACTGCAGATGGTGACTGCAGCCATGAAATTAAAAGATGCTTACTCCTTGGAAGAAAGTTATGACCAAACTAGATAGCATATTCAAAAGCAGACATTACTTTGCCAACAAAAGTCTGTCTAGTCAAGGCTATGTTTTTTTCCAGTAGTCATGTATGGATGTGAGAGTTGGACTATAAAGAAAGCTGAGTGCCAAAGATTTGATGCTTTTGAACTGTGGTGTTGGAGAAGACTCTTGAGAGTCCCTTGGACTGCAAGGAGATCCAATCAGTCCATCCTAAAAGAAATCAGTCCTGAATATTCATTGCAAGGCCTGATGTTGAAGCTGAAACTCCCCTATTTTGGCCACCTGGTGAGAAGAACTGACTCACTGGAAAAGACCCTGATGCTGGGTAAATTAAGGGCAGGAGGAGAAGGGGATGACAGAGGATGTAATGGTTGGATGGCATCACCAACTCAATGGACGTGGGTTTGGATGTTCTCCAGGAGTTGGTGATGGACACAGAGGCCTGGTGTGCTGCAGTCCATGGTGTGGCAAAGAGTCAGACACGACTGAGCAACTTCAGTGAACGGAGACACATGAAAATTCTGCATGTCACCTGAGATCTGCCTGATGAAAATACTTCACAAATATACCTCCCCTTCCAATTGGTCTTCAGTGTCACCACTCTAGTCTAAGCCAGGATCATCCTATTTAGACTCTTGCAATGCCCTCTCAACTATCCCTGCTTCCTCTTTTGATCTCTTCCTATATTTCCTAAATCCATGCTCACTGTGCTCAATCCATGCCTCACTGGCTTCATTTCAGGTCCCTGAATAGACCTGGTCTATTTCACGGCCTACTCCTCTATCCAGACGGGTTCATACACACTCTTGCCTGGCCAACTCCCAGTTATCTCATCACTTTCTGAGTTCACCTTCTCTGATGACCTACCTGCTCCCTCCACCACACGCACACAGGCTATGTTAGTGTGTGATTTAGATTCTTAGACTCTCTAAGACTGCTACACTGTGCTTACAGAGCGTTCTTCAGTTTATAATTTTATATTCACTTGTGTAATTCTGTGTTTACTTTTCTCTCCCCAAGTAGGTGGTAAGTTCATGGACACAAGACTTGGTCTGTTTTGATAATCACTACATTTCTACCACCTTCCACAGAGTCCAGCACCTATTTGTCACTCAACAAATACAGGCTGAGTAAATGAATGAATGAGAACAGCTCAAGGCCATCTTCTCCCATGAAGACTTCCTCACATGCCTAGGTCACAGAGATACTTCTCTTTTTGAACACCAGTAGCATTCTTGTTTATGACACCTAATTTTTTCCTGGATGATGTACTGTGCTGTAGTTCATAAATGTTTGTTATTTTTATTTTTCTAATCTGATTCTTTTCTTTGAGGATGGGACCTGGCCTCCAGCTACTTCTAAAATCCAATTTCTGTCCATGCTCCCCTCACTGCCTGTAGATTCACTGGCCTCCTAATTGGTTCTCATCCTTGACTCACCCTTACTCAGAGACTTAGCATTTGCCATTCTCATCTGGAACACTCCTCTCTCAAATACTCAAATGATTCCCTCCTACTTCTTTCAGCTTCACTCAAAGGTCATCTCCTCAGACAGACTTTGCCTCCTCTCTAATAACTGATCTTGCTTGGTTGGTCTTGCCAGCTCTTATCACTGCCTCCCATTATATAATACACATTCACATACTTGTCTATTATCTGGTTCCCTCACCAGAATACAGGCTGTGAGGATATGAGAATTTTTCTGATTTATACCAGATACCTGGCACAGGACCTGGCATATAATATTTATGTACCTAGCAGATAAATATCTATTAAATGACTGAATACCAACTCCAATTAGAGTCCAAACTCCATGGCAAATAAAAAAAAAAAAAAGCAGTAGATTTTAGCTGTACTTGATCACCCAATATGAGATCAGAATTATGCTGGCAGTTAAATATTCAGTTTTGGGAGAGATAATAATCATGTCCATAAAAGTATCAAGGACAGTCTCAGAATCCATAATTATCTGAAACAGCCTGGCTTCTATCACTAGCCATTTAACTAACTCACACATCCAAAAGTGAATTCTTCTCTGAAAATTTCATGTTCTTCCTTGACAGATAAAAAATCCAGGCTACAGACGTCTCAAAATAAAACTGAGAAAAACTAGTCTTTGTTAATATAAGGTTGATATTTACACCACGAATCAAGACTTACAAAAAGAAGTATATATAAACTTAAATCATAACTATAGAAAATGAAAAGTATGGAGAAGAAAAGTAGATAAACCACTAAATATGACTGGCATCTATACACTTATCATTTCATTCATCATTCTCTCTGAATAACCTAACTGCCAATTAATAAAAGAAACAAAAACACAACAATGATAGCATACATTATTTTAACAGCCTTCCCCCAAAAAATTTCAGTGTACAACCAGAAAGCTTTGTTTTATACAACAAATTCAAAACACATAATTTTATCTCTAGCCTAATTTGAGAAGCTCATGCAGTTGGATATACAACTTTTTCACTGGTCCCTGGAGCTCCAAAAGTTTTCTCAGTCTTCATCTTTGCTTTTCTCACTTCTCCTTTGTTTCTCCCTTACTAAGATGAAACTTGCAGGGCCAAAGAAAAGGAAAAGAACACAAGAGATCAAAGAGTACACTTTCTCTTCTCTGATATTTCTAAATGAGCTATGAAATTTTGTTTACAAATGGTCTTTTTAATCCCCATCATGATATGGAAAAGTAGAAAGCAGAATAATGAAAAAAAGTATCAGTGGCAAAGCCTAAACAAACACTATCCCCAAATATTATCACATGAAGGGTAAGGGATTCAATATATGAGTCTGGGGCACACAACCATTCAATCCATAATATGCACCATGAGGCACATATGCCATCTTGTTCTTCCAGTCATTATGTAACACATATTCTAAGAATATAAAAATCTAAGGTCCGAATAACTTCAATTGCAAAAATATGTGTGTATATATAAACATCTAGCCCAGTTCCTTCATAAAATTTAATAAACATTAATTAAACAATGACTACCGTATCCTCATTTTGTAGGTGACACACCAGAGAACCACAGAAGTTTTGCTCCAGGTGAAAAAGGTTCTTGATGACAAGGTCTAATCTGCTGATTACCAGTCCAGTGCTCTTCCCAATAAATCACATTATCCTTCATGGGTATGAATGCATTACTACATGTCAGTCAATAGAACATATCATAACCCTGGTTCATATTAGAGTTTGAGGGGTAAGCCCTTGGCTCTCTACTACTGAATTCAGAGAACAAACAGCTCACTCTGAAAGAAGGAGGTCAAGTGACTGATCCCTATCCCAAGACACTACAGAGGGTTATGCTGGTAGGCATGCCCAGTGCAACTGAAGAGGGCTTCGAGCCAGTTCCTTAAAATCAATTAAGAACTCAGAGCTGCTGTTGGAAGGTCCAGGATCAAGCCTGTTTAGGGTAGAATGGGAAACACATGATTGCCCAAGTCCCAAAGAACCCAGAAGCCATTTTAAATGGAGACAGACACCAGACTCAATAGGGCTGGCCAGCACTGGGGGAAGTTACTGAGAGTATCTGACACAGAAAGATTGAGAGCATCTTCCAAGGGCTGGCAAAAGGCATGGGCAAGACCCGAAATGAGAGTGACAGCAGCAGACGCCTGGTTAGCCTCACAAGCTGGGAACACTGGTCTCAGGTTTTTCTTACAGAGCACTTGCCTTGATTGTATTTCTTTAATTATGTAATTATAGGTAACGTCCACCTTCCCAGCCAGACTATAACCCTATGAGGTCAGGAGTGGTTTCTATTATCTTCAAAATTTTTCCCAGCACACCTAAGATTAGTATCTGATCCATAGTCACTGCTCAGCACATGGCATCTATTTGAGGAAAAGGAGTATCAACTAACTTTTGCTAATATCCTTGGGATGAATACTTTACAGGCTAGAAAAAGGATAGAAGCTTAGTCTTTCATTACATTCTTCCTGGAGCAATCTGTCTCAAAATATGAGCAGCGGGAAGCCCTGAAATGTGTAAAATCTTCAATAATAATAACAGTTGGATCTTCCTGACTAGGGATCAAAACCCCTTCGGCTATGTCTCCTGCCTGGGCAGGCAGATTCTTTACTGCTGAACCACCTGGGAAGCCGAAATTTTCCTTTCTGTGTAGTGTTATTGTCCCTATAGCATACCCTGGCTGTTTGCATGCCAATGTGAAGGACTTACTGTGCAGCTAATTGATTGGAGCAGGGCTGCCCAGTTGTCGGGGCTTCAGGAAACGGTTCACAGGATACAAAAGCCAGCTTCTAGAGTTAGAGTCTGAACACTTCCTCAAATGAAATAATCAGATGTTTTCAGTTCAGTTCAGTTGAGTTACTCAGTCGTGTCCGACTCTTTGTGACCCCATAAATTTCAGCACACCAGGCCTCCCTGTCCATCACCAACTCCCGGAGTTCACTCAAACTCATGTCCATTGAGTCAGTGATGCCATCCAGCCATCTCATCCTGTCTCGTCCCCTTCTCCTCCTGCCCTCAATCCCTCCCAGCATCAGGGTCTTTTCCAATGAGTCAGCTCTTCACATGAGGTGGCCAAAGTATTGGAGTTTCAGCTTTAGCATCAGTCCTTCCAATGAATACCCAGGACTGATCTCCTTTAGGATGGACTGGTTGGACCTCCTTGCAGTCCAAGGGATTCTCAAGAGTCTTCTCTAACACCACAGTTCAAAAGCATCAATTCTTTGGTGCTCAGCTTTATTCACAGTCCAACTCTCACGTCCATACATGTCCACTGGAAAAACCTAGCCTTGACTAGACGGACCTTAGTCTCTGCTTTTGAATATGCTATCTAGGTTGGTCATAACTTTTCTTCCAAGGAGTGTCTTCTTATTTCATGGCTGCAGTCACCATCTGCAGTGATTTTGGAGCACAAGAAAATAAAATCTGATACTGTTATCACTGTTACCCCATCTATTTCCCATGAAGTGATGGGACCAGATGTCATGATCTTTGTTTTCTGAATGTTGAGCTTTAAGCCACCTTTTTCACTCTCCTCTTTAACTTTCATCAAGAGGCTCTTTAGTTCCTCTTCACTTTCTGCCATAAGGGTGGTGTTATCTTCATATCTGAGGTGATTGATATTTCTCCCGGTAATCTTGATTCCAGCTTGTGCTTCTTCCAGCCCAGCGTATCTCATGATGTACTCTGCAGAGAAGTTAAATAAGCAGGGTGACAGATGTTTATTGACTGTTTATTCTGTGTGCAAGGCACTTTGCTAGATGCAGTGGAGAATATTAAACACAAAACGGATCTCTTCAAGCAAGGAATATCCATCCTAATTGGAGAAGCTGTTAGAGACACATTAAGGATGTGGTGGAAAGACCACTGAACTGAGGGGGAAGAGGAAGGAGTCGGGATTGTTGAGTGCTAGCCCAAGTTCTACCAATAACCATCTGATCCCTTGGGCAAACTACTTCCCCTCTCGGAGTCTCAGTTTAGAAAGGGAATTGGACTGGATAATCTCTAAGACTTTCTATAGAGATTGGTTCAAAAGCAAATGGGTTAAAAGTTAAACCACAGTACAGGGTAGTAATAGGATTCCAGGAGATAGTACCTTCTCTTTTGCCAAATGAAATATGCATATGATAGTTACTATTATGTGTATATGGTACATATATTTATACTATATAATTGTACTGATTACACAACCATCTTCCCTGGTGGCTCTGATGGTCAAGCATCTGCCTACAGTGCAGCAGACCCAGGTTCAATCCATGGGTTGGGAAGATCTCCAGGAGAAGGAAATGGCACCCCACTCCAGTACTCTTGCCTGGAAAATCCCATGGATGGAGGAACCTGGTAGGCACCAGTCCATGGGGTTGCAAAGAATTGGACATGACTGAGCAACTTCACTTTCACACAACTATGCTGCTGCTGCTAAGTCGCTTCAGTTGTGTCCGACTCTGTGCGACCCCATAGACGGCAGCCCACCAGGCTCCCCCGTCCCTGGGATTCTCCAGGCACGAACACTGGAGTGGGTTGCCATTTCCTTCTCCAATGCATGAAAGTGAAAGTGAATTCGCTCAGTCCTGTCTGACTCTTAGGGACCCCATGGACTGTAGCCTACCAGGCTCCTCCGTCCATGGGGTTTCCCAGGCAAGAGTACTGGAGTGGGGTGCCATTGCCTTCTCCAAACAACTATAGACTAGCATTTATCAAAGTGGTGTCCTTGGACCAGCAGCATCAGCATTACCTGGGAGCTTCTTGAAAATGCAGATTCATGAGCCCCCATTTCAGACCCACTGAATCAGAAGTACTGGGGCTGCAGCTCAACACTTTGTGTTTCAGTAACCCTCTCCCCCAGGAGACTGGGACGGTTGTTCTCAAACTTGGCTGCACATTAGATTCATCTGGGGGACCATGGGGGCCACTCAGACATTACTCGTTGCTTTGGCTTCCCAGGTGCAGCCAGTTTGAGAATCTCACTGATTTAGGGAAGGTGACATGCATCAAAGCACCTCTTACTCTGCAGTGGTAACAAAGCTCAGAGACATGGAGTCAGCCAAAGCCGAAGTTGAGTGTGGGGAGATGAGAAAAGTAGATTTGAGTATGACTGGGAGGCCTGGAGTGTCATGCTAGAAATTTGGCGTTTAGATTGAAGGAGAGGAAAGTTTGGAGGAATGGGAGTGATCCATTCAAGGTAGAACATTTGAACGGTTATTCTAGCAGCTCTGTGAAGACAGGAAGTGAACTGAAGTTGCTCAGTCATGTCCGACTCTTTGAGAGCCTATGAACTGTAGCCTACCAGGCTCCTCTGTCCATGGGATTTTCCAGGCAAGAGTACTGGAGTGGGTTGCCATTTCCTTCTCCAGGGGATCTTCCCGACCCAGGAATCAAACCCAGCCCTCCCGCATTGTAGGCAGACGCTTTACCGTCTGAGCCATAGGAAGCCTGGTGAAGTAAGTAGTCTAGGTCTGAAAATCATGAACCAAATTAGGATTGTAGAAATGTGATTATAAGGAAGAAAAGGTATGAAAGCTCTTTGTAGGACAAATGGCTAAGATTCAGTGATGGCTCTGTGGGGAGAAGGTAGGGTTAGAACTAAGCCTTTGGCTCAGAAATCTGTCTCTTGTTCTGGGATAACCGGGGCCCTGCAGAGGCACCTATCAGAATTGTCAGGTTTTCTGCATCTGTACTCACCCTTTGTCCATCATTGCTTTGATTTTGGAGTTCTAATTGGGTAGGTGTTCCCCAGTGAGTTATAGAAAAACACAAATTATAGTCACCCAGAAAGCTACCCATGGTCATCATGGCGGGGTGGGAGGGGGGAGTCCTGTTTCTCTTAACAAAAGAATGCTTGGAGTTGTGGGAAAGTCTTAAACTTGGCAGTGACTGATTCAAGCCTATCAGTCAGTTAAGTGAATTTTTATTCTATCATTTGTTTTATTTGGAAACTGTTGTAATAGTCATTGAAAGGACATCAGTCTTCATATTTTTAAAACAAAAATACCATTGAACATTAGGGCAAAGGACAGGATCTCAAAGTTTTACCTTTTAACTTTAGCAAATATTTGCTGCTCCATTTTTCTTGCTGGATTTTGCCATTTATTGTTGTTCTTTTTTAGTGGTGGTGGTGGTGTTTGTGGTGATGGGATTTTTTTGCATTGTTCCTACTTGTTCCTCATGCCTCATAATTTTAGCTTATTCTGTTATCAATGACTTTGTATTCCTAAGTATTCTTAATGTTTTATTTGTTTTTCTATATTTCTTTAGTCTTATAAAGCTCATTAGCCAGCAGTTATGTAAAAGCATATGAGGAAAATACCTATAGTGTGTTTTTTTTAACCTTAGACCCCCCCCCCTTCACCATTTCCCCAACCCCTGTTCTTTGTATATATGAGCTTTTTAAAATAAATTTTTTAGATTGTATATATGAGAAATCATACAGTATTTGTCTTTCTCTAGTTTCATGTACATAATGCCCCAGAGGATCTATCCGTGTTGTTGCAAGTGGCAAGATTTCCTTCTTTTTATGTCTAAGTAGCATTCCATTGTATATACATGTACTACATTGTCTTTATCCATTAATCTATTGATGGGTAAGAGGATTGTTTCCATATCTTGGCTATTGTAAGTAATGCTGCAGTGGATGGGGGTGCAGATTACCTTTGGGCTTTTCTTTGGATAAATACCAAGAAATATAATTGCTAGATTATAGCGTAGTCCTATTTTTAATTGATAGAGAAACCTCCATACTGTTTTCTGTAGTGGCTGCACCAATTTACATTCCCACCAACAGTGTAAGAATGTTCCTTTTGTTCTACATCCTTGCCAACACTTGTTATTTGTAGTATTTATATAATAGCCGTTCTTTGGGTGTGAGGTGATTTTGTGGTTTTGGTTCACATTTCCTTGATGTTGAACCATGGAAATTAGTGATGTTGAAGCATCGTTTCATGTACCTGTTGGCCATGTGTTTGTGTTCTTTGGGAAAATATCTATTCACTTCCGCTGCCCATTTGCTAATTGGATTTTTTATTTTCCCACTGAGTTGTCTGAGTTCTTTGTATATTTTGAATACTAGTTCCTTATCAGATATATGATTTGCAAATATTTTTCTCTTATTCCATAGGTTGCCTTTTCACTTTGTTGTAGCCTGGCTTGGAGAATTTTGAGCATTACTATACCAGCGTGTGAGATGAGTGCAATTGTGTGGTAGTTTGAGCATTCTTTGGCATTGCCTTTCTTTGGGATTAGAATGAAAACTGACCTTTTTAAGTCCTGTGGCCACTGCTGAGTTTTCCAAATTTGGTGGCATATTGAGCGAAGCACTTTCACAGCATCATCTCCCAGGATTTAAAATAGCTCAACTGGAATTCCACCACCTCCACGAGCTTTGTTCATAGTGATGCTTTCTAAGGCCCACTTGACTTCACATTCCAGATGTTTGCTCTAGATGAGTGATCTGTGTTCTTCTGTGTATTCTTGCCACCTCTTCTTAATAGCTTCTGTTTTTGTTAGGTCCATACCATTTCTGTACTTTATCGAGCCCATCTTTGCATGAAATGTTCCCTTGGTATCTCTAATTTTCTTGAAGAGATCTCCAGTCTTTCCCATTCTGTTGTTTTCCTCTATTTCTTTGCATTGATCGCTAAAGAAGGCTTTCTGATCTCTCCTGGCTAGTCTTTGGAACTTTGCATTCAGATGCTTCTATCTTTCCTTTTCTCCTTTGCTTTTCACTTCTCTTCTTTTCACAGCTATTTGCAAGGCCTCCCCAGACAGCCATTTTGCTTTTTTACATTTCATTTCCATGGGGATGGTCTTGATCCCTGTCTCCTCTGCAATGTCAGGAACCTCTGTCCATAGTTCATCAGGCACTCTATCTATCAGATTTAGTTCCTTAGATCTATTTCTCATTTACACTGTAAAATCATAAGGGATTTGATTTAGGACATACCTGAATGGTCTAGTGGTTTTCCCCACTTTCTTCAATTTAAGTCTGAATTTTGCAATAAGGAACTCACGATCTGAGTCACAGGCCGCTCCTGGTCTTGTTTTTGCTGACTGTATAGAGCTTCTTCATCTTTGGCTGCAAAGAACATAATCAATCTGATTTCAGTATTGACAATCTGGTGATGTCCATGTGTAGAGTCTTCTCTTGTGTTGTTGGAAAAACGTGTTTGCTATGACCAGTGTGTTCTCTTGGCAAAACTCTTATTAGCCTTTGCCCTGCTTTATTCCGTATTCCAAGGTCAAATTTGCCTATTACCCCAGGTGTTTCTTGACTTCCTACTTTTGCATTCCAGTCCCCTATAATGAAAAGGACATCTTCTTTGGGTGTTAGTTCTAAAAGATCTTGTAGGTCTTCACAGAACTGTTCAACTTCAGCTTGTTCAGCATTACTGGTTGGGGTATAGACTTGGATTACTGTGATAATGGTTTGCCTAGGAAACGAACAGAGATCATTCTGTCATTTTTGAGACTGCATCCAAGTACTGCATTTCAGACTCTTTTGTTGACCATGATAGCTACTCCTTTTCTTCTAAGGGATTCTTGCCCACAGTAGTAGATATAATGGTCATCTGAGTTAAATTCACCCAGTCCAGTCCATTTAATTCACTGATTCCTAGAATGTCGACATTCACTCTTGCCATCTCCTGTTTGACCACTTCCAGTTTGCCTTGAATCGTGGACCTAACATTCCAGGTTCCTATGCAATATTGCTCTTTACAGCATTGGACCTTGCTTCAGCTGTTCCCAATTTAAGATGATGAGCTGAACCTCAGGGAGATTATAACTTGGTCTGCAACACAAGTCTAATAAAATACAAACTAAGATTCAAATGCAGGTTTCACAATTTCACATCTAGTGTTCTTCCTACTTCAACTACTTTAAGATAATTAAAATGTTGGTGAATGCTGATGTCTGAAATAAATGGAAAAAGAATCATTCTAAAATTAGCAAGCTAGTCTGTTTTCTAGACTGGTAATCTGAACTTATCTTTGTGGCAGAGAGTCCTCTCATTCTGGGAAAAAGAAAAAAAAAAAAAAAAAACTAGAGGGAGGCTCTATGGTTATGCAAACTGGGAGTGAAACCACCTTCCCTAATCAGGAAGATCCAGTGGAGAAGGGCATGGCAACCCACTTCAGCATCCTTAACTGGAGAATCTGAGGGACAGAGGAACCTGATGGGCTACAGTCCACTGGTTCCCAAACAGTCAGACATGACTAAAGTGAAAGCACATACCACATTTCTTGGGAAGACTAGAGTGCAGTGAAATACCTCTAAGATCCATGTGAGCTTTGTTTACTCTGTATTTACTACCTCTGTGCACTGGCCACTGTTTAGAATGAGACACTGTGGACCACATAGCAATGTCAACTGGGAGTGTCCTCTGACAAATTTTTATCCTTGTGAATTATATTTCAGAAAGAAATGTTTCCTTCCCCAGAAAGCATTCTGTCTGCTCTATAACTGCAGATGGTGACTGTAGCCATGAAATTAAAAGACCCTTGCTCCTTGGAACAAAAGCCATGACCAACCTGCTGCTGGTGCTGCTGCTGCTAAGTCACTTCAGTCGTGTCCGACTCTGTGTGACCCCATAGCCAGCAGCTCACCAGGCTCCCCCCTCCCTGGGATTTTCCAGGCAAGCACACTGGAGTGGGTTGCCATTTCCTTCTCCAATGCATGTAAGTGAAAAGTGAAAATGAAGACGCTCAGTCGTGTCTGACTCTTAGCGACCCCATGGACTGCAGCCTACCAGGTTCCTCCACCCATGGGATTTTCCAGGCAAGAATACTGGAGTGGGGTGCCATTGCCTTCTCCAATGACCAACCTAGACACCATATTAAAAAGCAGAGACATCACTTTGCCAACAAAGGTCCATGCAGTTTTTCCAGTACTCATGTATGGATGTGAGAGCTGGACCATAAAGAAGGCTAAGTGCCAAAGAACTGATGCTCTCGAACTATGGTGCTGGAGAAGACTCTTGAGAATACCTTAGACAGCAAGGAGATCCAACCAGTTAATCCTAATGGAAATCAGTCCTGAATATTCCTTGGAAGGACTGATGCTGAAACTCCAATACTTTGGCCACCTGATGCAAAGAGCTGACTCATTGGAAAAGACCCTGATGCTGGGAAAGACTGAAGGCAGGAGAAGAAGGGGGTGACAGAGAATGATATGTTGGAGTGCATCACCAATTCAATGGACATGGGTCTGAGCAAACTCTGGGAGATAGTGAAGCAAATGGAAGCCTGGCATGCTGCAGTCCATGGGGTCACAAACAGTTACTCGCAACCGACTGAACAGCAACTCCTCAGGCTTCTTTGCAAGGTAGGCTCTGTTGATGTTTGAGTTCTTTATAGGAACTGGGATGCTGAGAGAAAGAGATCTGCATGAGGAAGCGTAGGCTTGAAGCTTCCTTCTTGTTGTTCTGAAGGAAAGGACACTGACGGTACATGGTGCCATTTGACCCACTGGCAGGGTCCCACTGACAACTTTATTTAGCAAGAGTCCAGAGGCTAGGAAGTATTAATGTCTGATTCAGGTGTTCTGATGATATGGGGGATCTGGGAAGGTCCTGATACCCTGACAAATCAAGACAAGACTCCAGGCTAATGGATATTCAGATATTCAGTAATTAATATCTGTCAGTATTGTGGACAGATATTAATTCCATTTCAGAGAGTGAGGCTGGGATGGTGGCTTTAGACAGAATGTCTCCAGGGACCAAGGGGAAACCTGCAGTGTTTCTGATACTTGGGGCCTTCCTGTGGGTAGAGTGAAGGAGAGAAGCTGGTCTCTGGTAGGTGGAGGCCAACTGGAAACTAAGCAATTTTGAGAGCTCTAAGAAAAGCCACAGCTAAAAGAGGTGATTTAAATTGTGCTACTTATGTGTCTAATATCAGTTGTTTTATAAGGATTTCTGGAAGGGCATACCTCACAGTTCAGACAGGCTAGCAAACAGGAAAGCAGAGGTCAAGAGGAGGTGAGAAGATGGCCCCCAATAGGTGACAGGTGTGACCACAGCAGCCCAGCGCCGGAGAGTTTGTGACTGCACAGAAGAGGTCAGAGGAGTTGACTGGGGGTGGGGGTCTTAAGACTCTGCTCAGTGTAGTAGAGAACATTTAGGCAGAGGGCACGATTATCTAGCACCTGTGCCAAAGAAGGAGAGGTAGTTCAAACTTTAATTATTCAGGCATTTAAACTACGATTCAAAATTTAAAGGATCTCTATTTTGAGGTCATACTGATGAGGCCTCAGACCTGTGGGCTGAAGCTTCTGCTCCTAACGGCCCCACCCTTCAGACTGCATGAGAACAGGCCCACTGAAAACAGATTCCAGTAACTCTGAGACAGGGTCAACAAACACTTTACAGAAGATTAAAAGTCATGTCTGAAATACTAAATTATGCCACTGGAGTAACTGACTCTCAACTGTCTCTCATTCCTAACTATTCTCGCCATGGCCCCAGGGCTCTTTGATAGACTCTGTTTTACAAAGTCCCTGGGTCTTACCAGGATCAAAGCTCAGACTAGCCCACAGTAGCTCACACAGACCTGCTTTCCCTCCCAGAGCAAAAGGTGGCCTTCAGAAAGTCTTTGAGCAGAGATCAACCACCTGAAAGAATGAAAGGGACTCATTTATCCATCATATGTAAAAAGACTGTAGTCTCTTCTTCATAGTCTCCATTTAATCACAATTTAGTGCACATTTCAGAATAAATGGACAAACTTTCATCTTCTATTTGTACGTACCAAAAAATCAGGAAGAGGTATAGAAACAGCATTTGCTGAACTTTAAGCCCTAACCATTTACTTCTATTTAAATGGCACTGACTCCTTGGAATTAATAGCATTTCATGGTAAATGGTGTAGCCTTGATTCAGACCTGGGTTGAATGTCATGCTCTACCAAGGATGCCCTAGTATCCTCAGGATAGTTACTTCTGCCCTGATTGGAAAATGGACATGAAAATAGCACCTGCCTCAGAGGGTGGTTGTAGGAACGACTTATTTAATGCATGTAAAGACTTAGAAAAACACCTGGCATACAGTAAGTGCTCAACAAATATTACTATCCCTATTTCAGCATCTCTAAAATATTGCTGAAATCAGGTGCTAACAACCGGGGTATCTTGAAAGACAGACTTAAGAAATAACTAGTAGATTCTTAACAGTACCTTAATTGTGTTTTGACTTCATCACTTGCCACTTCCATTTATTGCTTTTCTGGCAGAATGCTGGAAAATCAACCACAGTATACTCTAGCACCCACACCCCTGCAGCTCTCTAAATCAGATGTTCTTAAATGAGTCAGCACACACCCAAGCATCTTGGTCACTCATCTGATGTACACAGGTTGCAAGTTCCCAAGCAGACTCTGGCTGCTGCTCCAGTAAACATTTGCTGGCAGCATGACAAGGATGCACTGGGGGCTGGGGAAGGTTTACACAAGTATGTCCTTCCCCAGGATTCAGGATTTGTCGTATACAGAAACTGAGCTGATGGCTGCATGGTCCCTGTGTCTGCTAAAAAATAAGCTGCAGAGGCAAGGGTGGTGCACAAATCTTTGCCCGAGCTGCCTAGAGGAAGCATCTTCTGCCCACATTCTGCCTCGCTGTAACCAGCGTTCCAAGTCCCACAGCTTCATGACCACCAACTTCACACAATTAGCTGAGCTATATACAAAACTGTTTCTGTCTGCTCCTCCCTATATTTTTCACCTTGAACATGACACAATAAAACTGTGAACAAACATATGTGACGAGAGTGCTGGGAAAGCCAGGGGAAATCTTTTGATGAAAAATCAGAGGATCTAACTTATATTCCTTGGGCATGTTACTTACCTCCTGGCACAGCAATCTTCTCACAAGTAAAATGAAAATAGAAAGTAGTCCATCTACTGCATATGGATCCTAATTTCTGGTACTTTGAAAAGTTCAAAACAAAACGAAAGAAAACTCCAATGCTAGAGTAAAATGTAAAAATCTCAATTAATGGAAAATTCAGCTAAGAAATAGCCCTTATTTTCAAATTTGTTTGTTTCTAGCCTTTAAGTTTCTCTAAAATACATTTGTCCATTGAACAAGTACATCATACTGACAATTTTTGTTTTGAGAATCTGCAATCTTGAAGTCAAGGGCACTGAATAGTACATGTCTTTTGACTTGTAGTCATTTGCTATTCAAACTAAAATTCTTGAAAAACCTCTCATCAGTGGATTTCCAGTTAGAGTTTACATGCTGGATAATAAAGTTGTTTCCTTTTTCTGTAATGATACTGAACTCAATTCTTGCTTTCCACATGCAAACATTATCATAAAGGAGCACCGCCATATCTGGTTACTAAGGAAGAGGTCTGGGAAGCTCAGAGTATGGTCCTAGACAGGACTATAAAGTGAAAGTGATGAAATCAGGTTACAGAATGAGTTCAGAAAATTTGACTTAAGCTTTCAAAAAGGTGCTTTTTGAAAGGAATGAATATTAAAGACCTGCATTAGAGTTCTAAAAAACAACTATGCATATCTTGCCTAAACTGAAAAGAGAGAGAAAGAGAGCTGACCATACTTAATATCAGCCACCAATAAACATAATGTGCTTTCCAAAAACTAGCTCTTCCCTAGAAGGGCCATCCTAGTGCACTGAATTACCCCAGCTTGAAGAGCACAGACAACCAGGTCTGCCTCTCTTTTCTCACTTCTTTATTCACCCACTGCTATCTAAGTTCTGTACCATCACCATCACCTCCAATTACCTCTGAAACTGTAACTACCAAAGGTTACCAGGGATCACAAATTGTCAAATCAATGGACTCGTTTCCAGTCTTAGTATCTGCCCTCGTTTTGCAAATGACATCATCAACCACACCCTCACCCCCTTCCTTTGGCTTCTGCGATGCTGCTCTCTTGTTTCTCCTGACACCTTGGCCACCCTTTTTACAGCCTCTTCTCTTTCCTTCTTCGATGTTACCTATAACTGCAGGTTCAGTCCTTATCCCACTTCTGTCACCACACACACACTAGCTAGTGACCTTAACTACTCCCATGATTTCAACTACCATCTGAAAAATATGGAACTCTAGATCTATCAGTCTTTTCCAGAGCCTGAGCACCAAGCATAATATACCTAACATACTCTTGCCTGTGTCTTCCCACTTCTTCAGCTCTTGCATCACTCTTCCTGCTCCTATACTCATACTTTGCTAATAGGTATCACTATCCATCCAGGGACTCAAATTAGAGAACTCAAGGCCTCTTCAGAGTCTCCCTATCCCTTAGTTACTACACTGAATGACTGACAAAATTTTTGCTCCTTATTTTATCCACCTCTTTGTCTGTCTGCCTTTTTATGTTCTATGATTTACATGACAGCAGGAGGTTATCTCTGGTTCTTATTCACCAAGGTCTAGAAAGATCGTCTCTTAGGCTGCTTGACTCAAAAGACATCATTCAAAGTCTCTTTAAGGAAAAAGTTCAACTTTCTATATACTACTCTAGAAAAAAACTTTAATCAAAACAATTGTTAAAGAAAGTAAGACTAATGCAGACAGGGAAAGAATAAGGAATAACTTCCTATTCCTTGAATTTTAAGGCATCCTGTAGGAACCAAACAATATCAAGACTGTCTCAATAACAAAAGAAAAATGGTCATTATTCATTCTTTCTTTCCACATGTTCTTCTAAGTGTAAGCTGGCCAAGCTTGGGTAGGTTGGGTAACAGATGATAAACAACTAAATAAGTAAAAGAGTATCAAATGGTAAACTGTATACAGACTATAACAAAGAGTGACTTAGAAGCTACTTTAGACTGAGTAGTCAGGAAAAGTATTACTAAGGAACACCATGTAAACTGAGAACAGGATTATAAAAAGGAGGCACCCACAGGAAGGTGAGAAGGAAGAGCATTCCAGGTCACTAAAACTGGCAAAGGTCCTGAGGCACAAATAAGTTGGGCCAGTTGGAGAAATGAAAAAAGGCATGTGTGGTTGGAGTGCCATGAACCAGGGATAGAGTTGGGTCACATATGACAGATATCCATAAACTTCAAAACACTCTTAACAAGGGAGTTTTTACTATTCCCACTTCAAAGGTAAGGAAATAGAAATTAAGAGACTTCATGCAGTGAGAAAGGAAGACCAGATTTTTCTTTGTGGTGTATCTGATTCTAAAACATGTTACTTTCTCATGGGAAATGATTCAAGCATACTCAAGATTTGTGACATTCTGGAAATTTCCACATCAGTCTAGCCCCAAATTCTGCCCCAATTTCAGACCTGCATTGTAATGGTAATTGGCTTCCCCCAATCTTCTTGTAAACAAAGGAGGCTTTAAAAAGACCTCTCACATTCAACAAAGACATAAAATGTGTGACACTTGGGAAGCCCAAGGCTACAAAGTCTGATGTTTGTACTTCTTTAAAAACACATTTGTTTTTCTGAGTACAAAAATAATATATGAATATTTAAATTAAAATAACACAGACATAGATAGAGGAGGAAAATATATACCATGTATCTAGTTTTTAAATTAGTTTCTTCTTAAGTGTATAGTTTTATTTTGTTGTGTTATTTATTATTTAATTTTCTGTGATTCTAAACATGCCCAAGGGTATTAAGGATAATACAATAACCCAGATCAAGAAATAAAATATTACCAGTTCCTTAAAAAGCTAACAACAGAACTACTATATGATTCAGAAATTCCCCCCAAAAAAAAGAAATTCCACTGGAGAATATATATCCAGAAAAAAAATGAAACACTAATTTGAAAAGATACATGTATCCCAATGTTCAAAGCAATCCTATGAACAATAACTAAGATACAGAGGCAACCCAAGTATCCATCAAAAGACAACTGGATTAAGAAGATATGATTTATACATACTATGGAATATTCCTCACCACAAAAAAGAAATGAAATACTGTCATTTGCAGCATCCTGGATGGACCTAGAGAATATTATGCTTTGTGAAATAAGTTAGAGAAAGAAAATACTGTATGATATCACTTATGTGTAGAATCTTTAAAATAATACAAATAAATATAAACAGAAACAGACTCAAAGATATAGAAAACAAACTTGTTATCAAAGAGGTAATGTGGGGAAGAAGAGAAAAATTACAGGTATGGGATTAACAGATACTAACAACTATACATAAAATATACAAGCAACAAGCATTTACTGTAAAGCACAAGGAATTATACCTATTATTTTGTAATAACCTATAACAGAATATCATCTGCAAAAATACTGAACTGCTATTCCGTACACCTGAAACTAACACAATATTATAAGTAAATTATACTTCAATATAAAAAAGAATTTGAGAAAAAAAAGAAATAGAACATTATCAATACAATAAAGGCTTTTTAAAATTTCCATCTCTATTTGAACTTCCTTCCCAGCAGAGACAATCACTAGTTTCAATTTGGTGTTTGTTACTCCATGGCCATTTTCATATTTGTAGTCATTACATATACTTTTTCTCAAATGGAAAAAGAACTGAAGTGGAACAATTGACAAATTGTGAAAGGCAAGTGAGAGCTAGTGGAATGGATTTTGGAGGTCCCAGAAGTTGGGGAAATAAGCACCATCTAGGATCCAAATAGGAAAAAGAGTGCATCAAGGCTCTATATTGTCACCCTATTTATTTAACTTCTATGCAAAGCACATCATGAGAAACGCTGGACTGGAAGAAACACAAGCTGGAATCAAGATTGCCGGGAGAAAGATCAATAACCTCAGATATGCAGATGACACCACCCTAAGGCAGAAAGTGAAGAGGAACTCAAAAACCTCTTGATGAAAGTGAAAGAGGAGAGTGAAGAAGTTGGCTTAAAGCTCAACATTCAGAAAACGAAGATCATGGCATCTGGTCCCATCACTTCATGGGAAATAGATGGGATAACAGTGGAAACAGTGGCTGACTTTATTTTGGGGGGCTCCAAAATCACTGCAGATGGTGACTGCAGCCATGAAATTAGAAGACGCTTACTCCTTGGAAGAAAAGTTATGAGCAACCTAGATAGCATATTCAAAAGCAGAGACATTACTTTGCCGACTAAGGTCCGTCTAGTCAAGGCTATGGTTTTTCCAGTAGTCATGTATGAATGTGAGAGCTGGACTGTGAAGAAGGCTGAGTGCCAAAGAATTGATGCTTTTGAACTGTGGTGTTGGAGAAGACTCTTGAGAGTCCCTTGGACTGCAAGGAGATCCAACCAGTCCAATCTGAAGGAGATCAGCTCTGGGATTTCTTTGGAAGGAATGATGCTAAAGCTGAAACTCCAGTACTTTGGCCACCTTATGCGAAGAGTTGACTCATTGGAAAAGACTTCGATGCTGGGAGGGATTGGGGGCAGGAGGAGAAGGGGACGACAGAGGATGAGATGACTGGATGGCATCACTGACTCAACGGACGTGAATTTGAGTGAACTCTGGGAGTTGGTGATGGACAGGGAGGCCTGGCGTGCTGCGATTCATGGGGTCGCAAAGAGTGTGACACGACTGAGCAACTGAACTGAACTGAACTGAGGAGGCACTTTCTCCATAAAGACCACTGGGTGTTCACAGGAAACACTAAAATTGTGCGTTTTGAAACTCTTGTACATTGCTGCTGAGAATGCAAAGTAAAGCTACTCCAGTAAATAGTTTGGCCAATTTCTTATACAATTAAACTCACTCAAACTCTTATCACCCAACAAGCCACTCTTAGGGATTTCCCAGGAAAAATGAATGCTTATCTTCCTATAAAATCTGTATGCAAGTATACCTGCTTTATTCATAATCACCCAAAGGTGGAATCAACCCAAAGACCCTTTACTGATGAATGGGTAAATAAGCTATGGTACATGTATTCAATGGAATTACATTTAGCAATAAAAAGCAATAAACTATTGATTCCACATAATAACAACAACATGGACAAATCTCAAATGCATTTTGCTAAGTGAAAAAAGTCAGGCTGAAAAGGCTATATGAATGAGTAAGTGAGTGAAAGTCACTTAGTCATGTCAGACTCTTTGTGATCCCATGGACTATACAGTCCATGGAATTCTCTAGGCCAGAATACTGGCCTTCCCTTATTTATTCTTCCCTGAAGAATAATTCCCTTCTCCAGATCTTCCCAACCCAGGGATCAAACCAGGTCTCCCAGATTGCAGATTCTTTACCAGCTGAGCCACAAGGGAAGCCTGAAAAGGCTATATACTTAATTACAATTTCATTTTTATAATTCTCTGGAACCATACGGATGGGAAACAGATAAATGGTGGCCAGGCATTAAAGAATGAGTGGGGGATCTGATTACAAAAGAGCAACACAGGAAATCCAGGGGCTAAGTGAAAGACAATGGAAACGTAGAGGACACACATGCTACACATGTGGCAAAACCCACAGAACTGTACATCACTGAGAATATATTAAGTTTGCCTCCAAACTTAACATAAACAAACTTAAACTAAACAGAATCAGTCAGGATGTGGGGAAATATGGGATGTAGACTGTATGTATTACAAATGAAAAACACTGAAGGAGGGTAGAGTAAAAAGGAGCTGATCTAATTAACTTTGGAAAACAGCATTTTGACCAGATATTATAAGATTCAAAGGAAAAAAATTCTAAACATTGTTGAAAAGTTTGTTCCTCACAGGGTATGGGGTTTCAATTCTAAAACTACTTTATCTGTATATTAGCTTTGAACATAAACACATTACAGATAATGAAAGCAAGATTTCTTACCATTGTAAAAAAAAAAAATTAGAAATAAGGAAAGTGTTAAGGCTAAAATACAACTCATGGTATTATTTTTAATATACAGTCAGATAGATACAAAAAATACATGTATGTATATGCATGAGTAAGTGTACCTACATATATTCCCTACTTCTATTCATTAACAGAAACTAGAAACAGTGATACCTCAGTAGCAATTAGCAAACCTAGTACTGAGATCTTGGTTTCTATACATCATTCTTCAAGAGAAGGGATATAACCCTAGTTGATTACACTCTGTTATAGAGAAAATATAAATGATAGTGGAGCATCTTGCAGTGCCAGAAAGTAAGAAGGTGGTAATAAATTAAATTAAATTAATAAATAAAGCAATGTTGAAAAAGAATAGTAGGAGACAACCTGAAAGAGCTCCCAAAGGCCACAATTAAAACAGTAATAGTAACAAAATAAATTATGACACTGTTAGATAACTGATATTAATATGTATTTTTTAACTTAGTTATATATTAATATCAGTATAGATTCACAAATCTTTTATTTTGGGAGCTGTAAAGATGCTTGCTCTTCGGAAGGAAAGCTAGGAGAAACAATGCATTAAAAAGCAGAGACATCACTTTGCATCGAAAGTCCATATAGTCAAAGCTAGGGCTTCCTTTGTGGCTCAGCTGGTAAAGAATCTGCCTGCAATTCAGGAGACCTGGGTTTGATGCCTGGGTTGGGAAGATCCCCTGGAGAAGGAAAAAGCTAACCACTCTAGTATTCTTGCCTTGAGAATTCCATGGACTGTATAGACCATGGTGTCGCAGAGTCAGACATGACTGAGTGACTTTCACTCACTTCCATGGTTTTTCCAGTACTCATGTACATGAGAGTTGTACCAAGAAGACTGAGTGCCAAAGAATTGATGCTTTCAATTTGTGGTGCTAGAAAAGACTCTTGAGAGTCTCTTGAATGGCAAGAAGATCAAACCTGTCAGTCCTAGAGGAAATCAACACTGAATATTCATGGGAGGACTGATGCTGAAGTTGAAGCTCCAATACTTTGGCCACGTGATGCAAAGAGGCAAGTCATTGGAAAAGACCCTGATGCTGGGAAAGATTGAAGGCAAAAACAGAAGTGGGTGGCAGAGGATGAGATGGTTAGACAGCATCACCAACTCAATGGATATGAATTTCAGCAAACTCTGGGAGATAATGAAGGACAGATGAGCGTGGCATGCTATAGTCCATGGATCCACAAAGAGTTGGACCCAACTTGGCAACTGAAGAACAACAAAATTAATAAATAAATGGGAGAAAAGAATATTAAGTAACAAATAACAAAAAAAGAATAAGAGAAATAAAGCATTACTAGAAAAGAACATCACAGTAATAATTATCATAGGCAACACCCACTGATAGAAGGTAAAAATAAGTGAATCATAAAAGTACTACATGACAGGTAATTTTAACATGAAGAGAAATCAATACTGACAACATTGAAAGTTTTTCTCTAAGTAGTTATTGAAGCACAGTATTATTTATTGGCATTTAAAGTATTAATATTACTAACTTTCCTTGAGCAAATACTATATTAACCACCATTTATATGTGCTAACTCATGTAATTTTCCCATCAAACTCATCCCATTTAACAAATGAGAAGCCTATTAGAGAGCTTTCCCAAACTTACATGATTAGTAAATGATGTATCTGTAATTTAAAACCAGAACTTAGCTGATAAATAACTAGATGATTGGAGAAGGAAATGGCAACCCATTCTAGTATTTTTGTCTGGGAAATTTCATGGGCAGAGGTACCTGGTGGCCTACAGTCCACTGGGTCACAAGAGTTGGACACGACTCTGTGACTCAATCACCACAGATGATAGATATTAAATACCATACATATATAAAAGTGATAATATACAGAGATATGTATATATCTTTATCTAGTTGTTTATTATTAACTAGAGTCAAAATAAAATCAGTCCCCCAAAGAAAACACCAAGTATTGAACTACAAAGGATGAAAACAGGGAAATATTGGGACAACACATCTGGCTAGAGTTTTGTCTTTATTTTCTTTGAACAGAGAAAAGATGGGACCAGTGAGATTATATGGGAACAATCGAAAACTAAGCTCTACCTATGTTTCTTCAAAAGTAAGAGCAGCAAGCATGCTTTTCATTTGTCAAGGGACTCAAATATTTTGCTTTGAGGGTGGTTATACTTTTTGGAAAACTGAAAGTATCATAGAAGTTTCAGGGTGGCAAAGCTGCTGAGAAGCAAGCTGACATGGGGAGGTTCATTTCATGGAGAGATCTCTGCTCTCCCCTGAGGTTTCTGGGAAGGCTGGCAGCTGGAGCCACAGTTATTATCAACTATACAGCCTCTGAGCCATCCATGTGCATAAGTTGCTGTCCTGATAAAGTATTTCTTGCCCAATATCTTCAGAGATTAAAAAGACGTCTTTCTGAGTTACATTTAATAGAGATAAAGCTCAGTTTAGGGATGAAAGAGGAGTCATAACTTAAAATTTCACTTCAAACAGATTTTGTTTTCTAATAGGACAATAATAACTTTATTTCATGTCAAATACATACACAATAGAATTGACAGGCTATTTGAAGAAATTATTCTAATCTTATTAGGTATAATAATAGAATTGTTATATTCTAAACAAGACTTCTTACATTTTAAAGATACATATTTACTATTAAATGATATCATTGCTGAGATTTGTGTCAAAGTATTATGGGAGGGAAGATAGGGAAGAGTATAGATAAAACAAGATTGGCTGGGAGCTCATCACTGTTGAAGTAGAATAATGAGTTAAGTGCTCAAAACACTATACTGTCTACTTTTGTAAATATCTGAAAATTTTTATAACAAAAACTTTTAAAAATACAAATTTGTCTATTACAACAGGTTATGCTGCTGCTGCTGCTAAAGTCGCGTCAGTCGTGTCTGACTCTGTGCGACCCCATAGACGGCAGCCCACCAGGCCCCTGTCCCTGGGATTCTCCAGGCAAGAACGCTGGAGTGGGTTGCCATTGCCTTCTCCAGTGCACGAAAGCGGAAAGTGAAAGTGAAGTCGCTCAGTTGTGTCCGACTCTTTGCGACCCCATGGACTGCAGCCCACCAGGCGCCGCCGTCCATGGGATTTTCCAGGCTAGAGTACTGGAGTGGGCTGCCATTGCCTCCTCCACAACTGGTTATAAGTGAAATCAAAGAAACCTCAAATCACACTCCAAAAAACAGTACTTGCGGAGAAAGACCAGACAGCCAAGAGAAACAGTAACAATCCTATTAAAAATTAGGCAACACAATGTTTTAACATTAATATGTAATAAAGAAATATGAGGTAAACATATTTCTTACCTTTAAAAGAATGAACTTTGTTGACAGGGCCTGTCAGCGCAGGTTGAGGCGGCTCCGCGTGAGGCGAGTCTGGACTACTGAGCCTGCTTTCGCAAGATGGCGCCGACCTGCGAGAAGGAGAGAGGAGCGAGGGGAACCGTCCCTCTTCCTCCCGTCCTGAACAGCGCTGTACTCCTGCGAAGCTTGCTGCGCCGTTGCTGTACCTTACACCTGACTTTCGTTACCTAGTGGGGAAAACACTTGATATATTGGACTAAGTTGTGCATGAACCAAGGCAATTTATGTGAAGCTCTAACTTTACTCCCAGTGTAACTATCAGCATTAAAATCTGTCATACGTAGAACACACTGTTAACTTACAGGAATATTGTAAAATTTCTAATTTAATGTATTACCCTTAGACTCACCTCTTTCCTCAGTAACTATTTTCTGGTCCAATTGATTTCTAATGTATTTTAAAATACGTTCATATGAAAATAAAAGTTCTAACAGTATCAAAAGATACTGAGAGTAAAAGTCTCTTTTTCCTGGGTCCCCTAATTTCTACCTAGTTTCACTCCCCAAAGAAAATCACTTTTAATTATTTATTAGTTCTACATAAATGCTCAGTGATTCGTCAACTTTAATCAGGAATTACAGATTCCTTGATGTGAAAGATGAAGACGTTTATCCACCTTTGTTCCCCTCTCCTCCCAATTTTTCTTGGTAATACTAATTTATACTCTTTTTTTTTTTCAAGCCAACCTGGCAGCCCACAGTTTTTCTACTTCTTTCATTAGTCATACAGTATTCATATTTTTAAATGACAGAGATATTTCTTGATCTATCTTTGACTACCAGTTGTAAAATAAGACAACTCAATTTGCTTCCCTCTGCTATTCAGCTTGTTATCCAAAACTCCTCCATTGTCACGGCTTATGAGATGTACCGTCTAATACAGTAAATCAGCTTTTCAGAAGTTTGTCCATAGCTTGTTTCCAGCCCATGTTCAAAATATTACAGCCCTTTTCTTCTGGCATCTCTTTAACTTTATTTTTAATTTCAGCATTTAAATTTGTAAATACAATTTCAAAATTTAAAACAATTTCATAAATATGATACCTTCTCCTATTCTGAGAGTACTAGTTAAAAATGGGTAAAGTGGCACCTGGAATTATTTCTTCTGTGTCATCAACTTGGTCTTTATTTGTATTCCTCATTTCCCCCAAACAATTAGAATTCCTCTTATATTTTCAAATTTACAACTCGGGAACCAGGTAGATCAATATAAGTAGTTGGCATATGTTCCTCTATAGGGGCCAACACTCAGAAGGTTTTTCTGTAAAATTTGCCAGTTCTAAGTGCTTTGTGTGAGGGCAGGTGTATCCTTTAAATGCCTTTAATTTAGGTGTCTAGACTGAGAGCCAGGCCGAATGCTCTTAAATGCTAAATGTCATTTTCCATACATCTCTCATCCCAAGCTCTCTCACACAGGTTATTTGACAGAATATTACCCAGATTCAGCACAGGGATAAACCATCCACCATTTCCATGATAGGCAGAGGTTGATTTGTTCTCTTCACAGCTTTCAATTATTCTCTGATTTCTGATCTACCTCCCATTCCTGTTTTTTCACAAGTGCGAGGGGTGTGGGGAAACTTCCACCACTCTACCACCTACACTGTAGCCTTTCCTGTGTTCTGGGCTGCATCTTTTTTGATCTGATTTATCTCATTATGATTCTACCTACTTTCCATCAGAAACTTGTCAAAATCTCACATCTTCTGATGTCTTTTTCTCACTTTATTAGTATTGTCATGATTTATTCACTCTCATTCTGGAAGGCAAATGTGGTGATCTGTCAGATCCAAAAGCTGACAGCATTTACTTTATCTTCCAAGTACTCCAGTGAAATTGAGTTAGGATCATGGTTACTAGGTGTTGGGCTGTACCCCAAGGGCCTGCAAGTCTTGGTGCTGCCCTGACTTGAGACTGAAGAAAGAACCTAGAGAGCAACAGAGACATCATCACTGGTTTATTGAACAGGGGTTCTGGAGCAACCCCCACCATGTGCAGCAGCCAGCGGGCAGGACAGGACAGCAGTCTTTGCTAGGAGGCTACTGTTTGTAGGGGGAATTGACATCGGGTGGGCTTATCAGCCGGGACTAATTAAGCCCTGTAATTAAGAGGACTGGAGAGTCATGTGAGTGACGCAGGCACAGGTTGAGCAGAGAATGTACAGAGAGCAAGAAAACAGCCATCTTAAATAGAGAAACAAGTCTGCAGTTATCTACACATAAGAGATAGTGGTGGGAAAATGGAATGTTTGACCTTGAAATTAGCAGAAGTTCCCAGCCGTTGGCAGGGACAAGGTCTAAGTTATGAGTGTAGCTATAAATGACTGAGATGAGATGAAGGACAAGAGCATCAGGAGAGACAAAGTTAAGGAACGAGGCAATGAGAAATAAAGAGGATGCCTACCTCCTCCTCCTTCAGCTCAGAGTACAAGGGCTGTGAGACAGAAGAGTCACCTTTTTAGTCAGTTTCACGGAAGAGGTATCATCAACAGAAAGCCTAGTTTCAGTTAGAAAGCAAGAGAACATTTACAGAGGGGGCTGATGATACAGGGGATGTTTTTGATGATTGACCTCAGGTTCTATAGAGCACAGAGAAGGGATCCAGGAAGAGGGGAAGGATGGGACACAGGATAAGAAAGAAGAAAGAGATCTCAGAGACTTACAGCAATTAGTATGGAGACGTACAGAGAAGTACGTAATAAAGATATCATTATTTCTTTTTATTACTTAGCCATAAAAAAGAATGAAATTCTGCCTTTGTGACAACTTGAATGGATATAGAATGTATTATGTTTAGTGAAAAAAGTCAGACAAAAAGACAATTGCTGTATATAATCACTCATGTGGAAGTCAGAAATAAAACAAACAAATGACTATAAGAAAACAGAAACAGACTCACAGATCTAGAGCAAACTAGTGGTTACGAGTGGGGAAGGGGGAGGGGAGAAATAGGGGTAGGGGAATCAAGAGACCCAAACTACTGTGTGTAAAATAAATAAGCAAAAAGGATATATCATATAGCCCAGGGACCTATAGCCATTATTTTGTAATAGTTTTAAATGGAATATAATTTATAAAAACATCGAATCACTATGCTGTACACCTAAAACTAATATTGTAAATCAACTCTATGTCAATTAAAAAAAGATATCTGTTATTTCTCTTTCCTTTTTACTGTTGTACATGTTGTTCTATTTGACTGCATAACTCTGGTACCAGCAGAAGGGAAGCATGATACTTTGTTATTAAACACCCACATTAATTGCAAAAAAATAAGCAAACTTTCCACTGAGCTTCCAGTTTACACAAGGTCCACTCCAACTTAACAGGAAGGGATTCTTCAGTCTCACTTTTTAAAGGCATTTCAAGTGGCAGCCCCTCCTATGGCCCTTTCCCTTTCCCAACACTCTCTTCTCCTCCATCTGGGTCCTCCCTGTTGTTTATTTCTCTCCAGGTGGCACTAGTGGTAAAGAATCCTCCTGCCAATGCAAGAGACACAAGAGACGTGAGTTCAGTCCCTGAGTCAGGAAGATCCTCTGGAGTAGGAACTGGCAACCCACTCCAGTATTCTTGCCTGGAAAATTTCATGGACGAAACAGCCTGGTGGGCTACAGTCCATGGATCAAAAAGAGTCAGACACAACTGAGCACAAGTGAGGGCAGTTATAGAAGGAGCTTTAGTAATATAATCAGACTTTTTCTACTATACAAAATCACCTTTTGTCTTAATCATTTGGGGCTAGTAAAACAAAATACCATAGACCAAATAGCATAAAAGCAATAAAAATTTATTTCTCACATTTCTGGAGCCTGAGAAGTCCAAGATCAATGTGCCAGAGATTTGGTGTCTAGTAAGAGCTTGCCTTCTGGTTCATAGACACCTTCTTTTTGCTGCAGCCTCACAGTGGCAAGGGTGAGGGAACTCTCTTCAGTGTCTTTCATAAAGGCACTCATCCTGAGGGCAGAGTCCTATGACCTGATCACCTCCCAAATGCCCTACCTCCAAACGCCATCCATCACATTGCCAGTTATAATTTCAAAGTAAGAATTTTGGAGGGACGTAAACGTTCAGTCTACAGAGCAGAGACTTCCTCTTTGACATTCTCTCTTAAACTTTATTATGATCCTATAAGAGTCTGTCTCTGTTATTAACTTGAGTTGCCATAAAAATGTCCTTTTATTTTCCTGGCTTTGGGATGTGCCAGATTCCAGCAAGGGAGGAAAACAAAATCTTCCATCTATACTGATAGGTTCTTAGTCCTTGCCTCACCTAATTAACTCAGGAACCACATCTTCCAGTAGCACCCGGTTTGCATCACCATCATACCATTTTGTAATCTTGCAATTACATGTTTTTATTAACCTTTTCATTAGATTAGAAATTACTTCATGGCAGGGATCACCTCTTAGGAGTACTGACATACCACAATGCTTAGTTATATAGATGCTTAATAAAATTTTTGTTGAATAGATAAAAACTTAGTTCATTTTCTTAGAAGCCTAAATCCAGTTGTGGGGTGATGGTGGCAGTAACTGAATTTAACGTTAAGTCCTTTAAAATGATACAGAGGTGTGTGCTGAAAAAAAAAGATAATACTCTGATTAAGATCAAAACTTTTTTTCCCCAAGAACTATATTAATGAAACAGACTGGGACCTGGGACACTTTTCTGCAGTCCTTGCACCTGGACAAACATCTCCTCAAGCAACAGAATACAACTACAAAGGATTAAAATAACTGCATGCAAATTATGAGCAACAAGATGCCAAAAGGCCAACACTCAACTGCCACTTGTGAGGAGCCAGGAGCAAAAGCAGAGTACTCTGCACATAGCACCACCGAGGGGGTAGGCAGACCGCCTAAGCCACGCCTCTGGCCCACTCACCAATCCATCCCCATCCTCACCCCATTTAAGGAACCAACTTGCCCCTGATGATCTCATTAACAAGGGAAACTGCCATTTGTTTTTGCTTCCCTGTGAAGCCCTGCTTGAACTTCTCCTCTGGTCGCTTACCAATTTCTATTGATTAAAAAGTCTAAGAACTCAGGTTATTAACCACATGAAGATGAGATTAGTGCTGTATAACTGTTTTACAAGAAAGAATTTGCTTAGGGGAGAAATCTTGAGGTCCTTTATTTCTTGAAAGATAACTGGAATAACTATTTTTATCATCCTACTTTATGGCATCTCTGTCATTCTCTCAGGTCTTTGTTATCTTTTACAAGAAAACAGAAATCATACTGAGTCTTATCGGTACTATCCCTTCTGAGAGTGAAGGAAAAGTTTCCTTAGGAGAAAGGCTGAGACAACTGGATGACAATGATCTGTAAAGAAAAGAGGCTGATAATAAATGCAGCTCTCCCAGAATAATGTTACAGATTAACACTTGGACTACAAGGAGATCAAATCAGTCAATCCTAAAGGAAATCAGTCCTGAATATTCATTGGAAGGACTGATGCTGAAGCTGAAGCTCCAATACTTTGGCCACCAGATGCAAAGAACTGACTCATTGGAAAAGGCCCTGATGCTGGGAAAGGAGAAGGGGATAACAGAGGATGAGATGATTGGATGGTATTACCGATTGGATGGACATGAGTTTGAGCAAACTTCAGGAGTTGGTGATGGACAGGTGTGCTGCAGTCCATGGGTCAGAAAGAATCTGACATGACTGAGGGACTGAATTGAACTGAACTCTTGAACTATCAATGAATTTTTTAGGAGGCCTTACATTATACACTTGCTTGACTGCTTTCCCATTAAATTAGGAGTTCTACCAGGACAGGAATCAGCTCTTAGAAGTCTCAAGATCATCAGTGCAGATAACAGTGTTTGGTTACATGTGAAAGTTGCACAGTCGTGTCCGACTCTTTGCAACCCCACAGGACTATATCGTCCATGGAATTCTCTAGGCCAGAATACTAGAGTGGGTAGTCTTTCCCTTCTCCAGGGGCTCTTCCCAACCCAGGGATCAAACCCAGGTCTCCCGTATTGCAGGTGAACTCTTTACCAGCTGAGTAGAGAAGGGAAGCCCAAGAATACTGGAGTGGGTAGCCTATCCCTTCTCCAGCAGGATCTTCCTAACCCAGGGGTCAACCCAGGGTCTCCTGCATTGCAGGCAGATTCTTTACCAACTGAGGCACCAAATGAGGGAAGGTTGTTTACACAGGTGCTCAATAAACTTTCACTGAATGGATGAAAAACAAATTCATTTCCTTAGAGGCCCAAAACTAGTTGTGGGATGATGGTGCTAGTAACTGGATTTGGTGAAACTAAATTTGTAGAAGTTCCCAAAGGGTTTCATCTTTGTGGTGGGATTGCTCTGGGTTATAGCCCTCTTAAGATTTCTTTTTTTTCCTAAAATGAATCTTTCTACAATGTTCGCTATACTCCCACTTGAATACACATTGGGGTGTTTGTTTGTGAAATATCTTCCCACACTATTATGTGGCACAAGAAATGTATGAGAAATTGTTTCTGTCCTTGTAAAACTGGTAATCCATTTGAGAAATAAAATGGAGACTAACACAAGAAAGCATTAAATGAAATACATGAGGCTAGGCCTTTTATTTAAAATGCTTGCCATAAAGACCTCACAGCTTTGCAGAAGAGCGGACTGATCGGTCACTGGTGCCCCGTGATTAATGGGATGTGCAAAAGTGCTCTGGCCTCCACTCCGGGGCATGAAGCACCTCCCTTAGTATTTGATTCATTAAACTGTCATTGACACTCAGGGATATTCTTTAAAAACATCGATATCTCTAGGATAAGTCACTTAAAGGCCTGTATTCAATCTGGCTTAATTGCCTATCAGATTTCTTCCAGCTGAGTGAGCCAGGTAGGGCATCACAGACAAGTGAAGTTGTGATGGGAGAAACAAGGAGGGTGCTCTCTAGGCAAGAGGCCTTCTGGACAAAGGGCAGCCCTAAGTGAACCATCACATCGAGGGATCTAAACAAAGGGCTTTGAGGTCCAGAACAAATCAGGATGTAAGGAAGGAGGCTGGCAAAGAGAAAGTGAATGGGGATAGGATGAATGTTTCCTAGCCCACAGATTTACCCAAAGCTCTATGCTCACCTAGCTTTAACTTTCCCCTGGGCTCTGTGTGCAGACCTGTAAGGACTCAAGCTCCCTGTGATCTCTTCTCCTGTTTAGCATTGCACTTGAGACCAATGTCTGTTTTATTAATGCAGCTGTGACACTTATTCTCAGTGGTTTTTTTCTTCTTCTGATTTTAGTTACAACCACAGACCTGTGATGGACATGGGACTCTTCTCCATTTTCTTTCCATGGTTATGTTTTTTACCTTATTAAATCTTCTTCTCCACAAATTGCATTTAGTACTTTCCTGCCACTGAGGTTGCCATAACCTCCGTCCAAGCTGCTTCCTCTCATGGCTTCAGAGGTGGTGCCTGGGAGCGGCAACCCCAGGAGTGAGGGGTAGGTAAGGAGGT